>CCAG010009724.1:0-20072 GCA_001077435.1 Glossina morsitans morsitans
TTATTATTATTATTATTATTATTATTATTATTATTATTATTATTATTATTTTGGACTAATGAAGTAAATTCTTAAACTAAAAAAAAGAGTTTGAGCACTAGCAACACAGGCTATCGCCTCCTATTTATAAAAGTTCTTTAGATATTGAGCCTAGTAGTTTTAATAAAGTAATATATTGTATTGATATTCTGTTCTCTAGCTGATTGTAAAATGTGCATAGGGTTAGTCACTCCAAATGCAATACTTCTAGCCAAGGAAATGTTAAGGCAGCGACAGAGAATGTGCTTTATAGTGAGAATTTGTCCACAATTGCAGATTGGGGAAGGAGACTTCTTTAAGATCCATTGGTGAGTTGCAATTGTATGACCAAGGTAAATTCTCGAAAATGTTTGGATCTCGATTTTCCCAAAGGTAGAAAAAATTGAGGGTTAATACAAGAGGAGTGCTAATGATGGTGTTGTAGATTTCCTTCTGTTATTTTCTCTTTAACTTTTCTTCCAATGTATCTTTGAAGAATCAACTTTTCCATAACATCATCCATAATTAGAGGTGCAGAAGCAGCATACTTTGCCGCTCGATCAGCCTGCCCATTTTCCAATGAACCAATATGACTTGGTACCCATAGCATTTTAATTTTTTCGCCGGGTGTTGTAATGATGTTCCTTAATTCGTTAATGGTGCTCCATCTCGAAGTCGAAGGATTCCATATAGCTTTTAATACAGACAAACTGTCCGCAACAATGACGGTTTTGAGTTTGTCTTTATGATAAAAGTTCGCAGCGTGAAGGATACCTCTGGCTTCGGTTGTGAAAATTAAAGTACGATCGTGAAATATGTGATTGAGAAGAACCTGTCCTGAAGCATCTACCACAGCACAAGCAGGTGGCAGACCAGAAGATTTTGAGCCATCTGTGTATAAAAGATTCCAGCCGTTACTCCCCAGTACTCGGGTTTTTTCAGCTATTAGATTACTGAAGACGTAATTTGGAGTATCTTCTTTCAAAATCGATGGAGGTTTAAGACCAAAGTAACGGAAAATTTTTAAGGGAATGTTCAATTCCTTTGCGACGTACAAACAATAATCAATCTCAGATGGTGACTTTCGAAATTTCTTGGCAATAATAATCTTTCTCACATATTCACCGAGAATAGATTTGCTTGAATTAAGAAGCTTGGGGACTATTTTAGCTTTCAACTCACAAAGTCTATTGTCTAAATATGGGAAACCAGTTTCAGTTATAACATTATTTACGGGCGTCGTCCAAAAAGCATAACAACTTGCTCTACGAGCTTGGTGATAGACCGGTTTAAGGATGTTGATATTAGATTTGATGCTATTGCCATAGATTTTGAAACCATAGTCAGTCTTGCTTAAAACAAGCATTTTGGTAAGATAAGCAATAATGTTAATTGGCGCATGGCTTTTCCAAGCAGCGTACTGTATGAAATTCACCTTGTTAAAATAGAAGTTTTTCGCCGAAGACAGTGTGCTTTCCAACGATATTCGTTGGAAAACGTTAGCCCGATAATATGAAGCGTCTGGACGTTTAGTACTGGTAAGCCGTTAATATGCATCAGTAGACATCCTGCATCGCACATCTGCTTTCGACAAATGTGTATTTTTTTTTGATTTTTGTATAAAAATTTTAGCCCCTGACGAGTTTGCCCATCTTGAGATCTTTCTTCCAATAGATTCGAGGATGTTGATTGCCTTCGTACTATCTTTTTCTTTTGTTAAAATGTATACATCGTCGGCTTAGAGACAATGTTCGATTCTCGCTACACGGCAAAGAATTTTACTAATTTCATTGAAAGCGATCTGAAAAAGCGTGACAGAAAAAGGAGATCCTTGTGGAATGCCATTCATTAGCGGAAAGGAATCAGAGAGATGATTGTTAATTCTAACTTTAAGCCGCCGGAGCGACATGAATGATTTGATGTAGTTGAAGAATTTGGGTCCAACATTCCAAGATTGCAAGAGTCTTAAAATAACATGAAGACCAACTCTGTTAAATGCTTTTTCGAAATCAATTGGAAGAATTGTTACATGATTCCATTCGGAAATTGCTTTGCTTGTAAAATAAACAATATGTAAAAGAGAGTCGATGCATAGTCTACCCCGCTTGAAAGCAACTTGTTGCTTTGTAACCAGGTTCTTTAACTCAAGGAACCGAGACAATCTAAGCTCCATAATCTTTTTTAATGTTTTGGAGAGAAAGAAAAAAAGGGAGATTGGGCGATACTCCGATGCAATGTAGACATATTTTGACATTTTGGAATTGGAACAACTGCCAGTTTACACATTGGAACAACTGCCAGTTTACACATCTAGGGTATATGGCCAGTCAAAAATACCGTATTATATAGGTCCAGTAGTTTCTTTTAACTTGAATTAGACATAGCCTTGACCATTTGGTATGAGATGCGATCTGGACCAGGCGTCCTCCCCTCGAATTTGCAGAGACAAGTTTCAAGTTCTAAGGTAGATGTACAATTTTGCAGGAATCTGGCACATCTGTCAATAGCATTTGAAACAGGAATTGGAAATTTTTTCGATGGCAGCACTGTCAGAGGTATATTCGCGCCACACTTTTCCAAAATAATTAGAAATCTTATCTGCATCAGTTAAAGTTCTATTGGGAGTGCAGATAGCAGAAATTTTGTTCAAATTTGAAGTCCCATTGAGTCTGTTAATTTTGTTTCATACAACTTTCATTAATGTATTTCTGCGAATTCTTTTCGAAAAAAATTCGAAACTAAGTGCCTTTGATTTTCGTAATTCCTTCCTGAATAGGGCATTGATCTTTTTCTTTAACCGCAAATGATTATGATCAGGACATCTTTTAAAACGATACGGAGACGTACGGACAATTGCAGGGTTCTTTCTGAGAAAATGATTGCAACGGTGGGATATAGAGCAAAAGCACTTTAAATTTTATATTTAAGATTATTTGTATCGCTACTGTTTGTATGTATGAGCTTAAATTAACGCGTTTATGAGATATATTTGATTTTATAAAAACACCAAGTCCTTGTTTGGAATATGAATTTTGATTAGCATTCGGGAAGTATCCAGTATATAATTGCGGTGCAATAGGATTAAAAGAGCTTCTACAATGGGTCTCTTGAAGGGATATAAATCACTTATGAATGTACCGAGCTCATCAAAATTATTAATAAGTCCCTTAATGTTCCATTGTAGAATTTTAAAAGACCAATTAAATAAATTGTGGTGACATGGAAACGGAGTGGTAGGTGGGTTAAGTTGACATGTCAGCATCTCCGTCGAAAACGTCGCTGTAAGAATTTTGGGTGAATAATTTGTTCTTACCAGTAAAATAATCTGTACTTAGGTGGTTGCGTACATTTGAATGCAACGAGGGGGCGCACGTGAATAATTTGAAATTGAAGGTTGATTAAGGGATGAAAGATTGGATTCATTGCAACTTATAATTTGCTGACTAGAGTTGAGAGCTGGTGTATCTCAACTGGTAGAGCAATATAAAACTGGTTTAGCAATATAATTTTTGACTGATGGTAGAACAGGTTTTTCATTGGAAGGAATTGACGTTAAAGGTTTATTAGGGTCGATTTGCGAAGCGACAGCAGCGTAGATGTTAATTTTGTTAATTTTATGGGTTCCAGTTGGATTTATTTCCCAGTACTTGCGTCGCGCTTCGCCCATGCTACAGAAACGTTCTGTTTTGATTTTTAGAATTTCACGCATTTCTATAAAGCGTGGTCATTTTTTTTCTAACGCCGAGTGTTGATCATTGCAATTTATGCAGAAACTACGCGTACCACTTTCAGCATGTGGAAGAAGACCACAGTTAGCACAAGATGGACCACTGTTCCAGCTTTTTGCCGTATGACCCAGGCGTTGGTAGTTTTTGCATATTATGGGATTTGGAATGTGGAGTTTTTCCGTCGTCATATAATTTAGTGAGTTTATAGACTTCAGTCACTCCTTGATTGCCCATTTCGCGAACTATTTCATCTTCGGGCACATGCTTTAAGAACGGGGCATACATTAAGCTATTAACTGAGTTTAGTTTTTCATGTAGTTTAGCGGAAATGGCACATAAATTTGCTAATGATTTCGACTTTATGAGGTTTTCGGTTGTTCGCGGGTTCCCAGCGAGGACAAGTAAATTCCCATCGAGTAGAATCGAAATAGAGCTTATATATATATGTTGTCATACCATCTAGTGCTTTTGTTTATAGGGAAAGGACTGATTTGTAATATGGTTATGCTAGCATCATTTGAAGAAATAACAATATATTTTTTGTCAATAGGAGCGATGTTACTGATTGGCAACACCAGAAAGTCCGAATTTTTAATTTTTTTTCTTTGTGAGGATTTGTCCGCTAATAGATAAAATTTATTTGAGTTTTTATCTGGCGGCCCCGGGGCTATTATGCCTTATGGTTGTCTATTATTTAGTAATTTTCCTCTTTTTGTTTTTATTTTTATATTATATATAGAGGTAGCAAAAGCACGTACGGTATCCGCGATAACCAGTTTAGCAAAAACACTGAAAAGGACTCGAGCTAAATACACAAGAACACCGGAACAATCAAAAAATCGCAGACGAAAAGAAAATATGCACTACTCAGAACCGAAGTCGACACTTTTTGCACACATCTATACTTATTATATTTTATTTGTATAGTTTTCTTTAGGGTTTGATACTCTTTTTTTCTTCAGCTAATTCCAAGAATGTTTGGCTTTTTGTAATGAATAACTAACTTTCTTTTATTTCTTTAATGTTGGATAATATGAGTTTGCTTGAGAGATGGATTTTCTTATAATTTCGTGTGGGCTATAGGGTAGTTTTTGTGATAATAATTCGAATGGGGTGCGTAGGGAGTGTGTTATGTGTGTGTGTGGTATTATGTAATATGCGAACATAAAATGGGATATCCGTTTATCTCTTCTTCGTTTTCTATAAATGCTAATATATATTCATTTAGAACTCTGTGATTTCTTTTTTCCTAAAGTTTTAGATGGTATGGTCTAGTGAATTTTTGGTTTATATTTAGGGTTGTACATATTTCTCGCATTAGGCCATTTAAAAATTCTGGGAATCTATTTGCTTTTAATATTTGAAAGTGTCCTCATTTTAATATTATGTCTTCTTTCGGGACTTTCGTAATAGTTTTGGCGTTTAGTTTGTACTGGTGTAGCTATGATATAGTTAATTCATATTGGGCTGTTAGTGTATACCGGTAACTATTCGATGGTCTAGTTGGGCCTAATGTCTCTATGCAGTTTATTTTGCAGCTTTCTGACGGCGGATTGTTAGTGGGGCTCTTTTGCATGTTTAATATATTCGCTGATTTGATACGTATTGCAGTTTTTGATGTATTCTTTTGTTATGTTAAGCATATTTTTCCATGTGTATCTGTGACTTGGGCTTCTGAACGTTTTCCTGACTCCTATATATCCTCCGTGGAGCTGGTGTGATACTTCTTAATTAGCTTCCGTTAACCTTCTTCGTCCGTCATTGTATAAAAGTATATTTACGGGGTTATTCTTTATTGAGTCGTAAATATTATTTTGTGCTATTGAGTGCTAAGTATCATATATATTGCATAAGTTTTTTTCTATTGAGGTAGGTTATAATTATTTGTAGATGTTGTGAGTACAGTACACTTTGCATGCGTGGAAACAGTAGAGCAACTAAAGGCTGTAAGTGCGGTCGTATGTATTTATATGTATGTTTTTTTTTTGTTTTTTTTTTTTGCTGTAGTTGGAAAGGTCATTAGCTAACCTAGAACACAAGATGGTAGAACAAAAACCCTATAAAACCATCCATTCGTCATTTGTTTAGTTCATATGGTGTCATTGTTAAGTATTCTTTAGTGAAAATTCGGCGTGATCGTTCAATTGGCCTACGTTTTCTTTCGTCAACATCTAAATAAATGATGAGCCTCGTGCCTGTAGAATGCGAAATATACTGTTAATTACGTGCTTGAACCTGTAAAACTTGGCCAATGTTTTCTGCATAGATTTTCTTCGCAACCTATTTCTTTTTTCTAATAAAGTGCGCCACACATGGTTTTTAGGAGTAGGTAAACTTCTTAAGTTTCGAGCGCAGCTTCCTCCTGTTTTGTAAGAATTGGGCGAATTCGAAAAGGAGTGCTCCAGGTCTTGCGCTACCTTACACCGTAGAAGTCGCCGGTTGTCTTCGTGTTTGAAATGGTGAAGAAAGGTGTAAAAACCTCGCGCGTTCGCGAAACCCGTCTCAATTCTTGTCATTCGATGGAGTGAGAGTCTTCCTTTAAGCGATTGGACTTATCTGCTTTGCAACTGCCTAGCATCCTATCTCTGGGAAGACGGTGTACCTTCCATGAGTTCAAGCGTTGTTCATACAGCTCCCCTCCACTTAAAGACCGATCCCAATCATGCTAGCTATACCCATCCTCGATTGGTACACAAAACGATCCCCTCATCCTTATTGTACTCTGATGTTTGATGTATGGAAAAGGGGGTAAAAGTTGAGAACAATCCCCTCATATAGAGACTTGTGCTTAATTCCTGATATGCGCATGCTAGCTTGGCTTCAGTACAACAAATCAAACTACTTTATTTGCTAAATATTTTGGCTGGAGGCGTCTCTAAATAACGTAGAACGATTGAACAACTGGATATAGTTCTGTGATTTTGAAATAATCCAAACTAGTGCTATTTTTAATCTATTATTTGTAGTTAGATCTTTGAATAAACAAAGCAAATCTAATGCTGTGGTCACCATAATTATGAACTTGTGTTCTTTAATTACGTTACTAGGAAATGCAATTGGATAGTTTTGAAGTGTGTCATATTTTCTTTCTTTTCTTTTTGTTTTCATTTTTTATTTACTTATTTAATTTATGGCTTATTACTTATTTTATTTATAAGTTCAAGCAGACGCAAATATGCAATTATATGTAGTCACACTATAGTACATAAACTTCATGCCAATTTCACGCCGACTATACGACTGACCATCCACGATTGCATAATGTAAATGGCGTTACCGATTTAACTACTTTAATCAGTAGGACGCTACTGGTTTACCGTGGGTTCTATGCAGTTGTCAACCATCTTCTTAGAGCTACGGCTTTGTCCGCCATTCTTAAGGGTTTGATACTGAGAAGCACTTTAAATTTTTATCTGTCATCGATTCTCGTTTCTTGGCGACTTCCGTTGCGGTAACTACACTGTGGCCCACGTTTATTGATGTGGTTTCTATCTTCTTCCGGTTACTTGTGAGCCTTTTTTAAGTTCCCTGCTCACCCAGCTCGAAGCCTACTAACGATGAGCAATCGTATCGATCACCACTATGCTAATTATGTCGTTTTTAATGGAAATACTTACCATAGCCATATCATCGGCGAAGCTGAAAGATTTAAGGGAGCATCCCTGTTCAGAAAAGCAGTATAGTGTTGTCGTTACCGTCGTACCTGCAGTTCCAGAGCGCTGATCCAAGAGCTGAAATATGAGATAAGCCATCACGTGCTTTATCTAGCTTGTCACCCTCCTCTGTTCTAAAGCACAAAGCTTCTAGCTTTGAAATAATTGGCTATTATATTTTGGACGTAGTTTTAATTTGTCACTGACTTAGTAATGATTTAATGTGTTCCTAGCTGAGTGAAATGCCGTTTTAACGTCTAGCATAATTTATAGATATTATTCGCTTTCCACTGAGTGCCTTCAATTTAAGTCGTTCGATTTCGCTCGCAGCCAAGCTCTACGCCCAGTAGCACTCCCCTTTCGGCTATAACCGACGATAGTTAGTTACATATTACCTATTCTAAAAGTTTCCCTGAGGTATTGCAGGGAGTGGCCAGAAAATATGATGAAAGTTCATCTAGCAGATTGTTTGCTTTAGTTACCAAAACCAATTGTTGACTTTTTTTTTAAGCTTGGCGAGCGCGATATCCTATATATTATATATCCGGTATAGTCCTGAATCTTTATTTATTTTCACTACTCTGACTGCCATGGCTATTTCTTCTTTTAATATCAATATATAATAATAATATATTCAAGTGGAGCCGCCTTACGAATTCAAGAGAACCGTGATCGTCTAAGGAATAACGATAATACTGGCTTGCTTCTAATATCTACGTTTTTAAGCTCTCACCGCTTCTTTTTATACCATTTTAAGCGAGCTAAGAACTCCGCCCTATATATCGAAGTTTAGAGAGGCCACCGTGCTTGGTAATATTTCGATTTGGAGTTTAGATAACTCATTAAAAGATAAATTGATAAATACCAGCTAATTCTCTACCGCGAGGTTGTTTTGTATTGAAATCATCTATCACAGTATCAAAGGTGGCTTTGCCGTGCTTACTTTTTACCCAGTGTTCCCTTGGTGGTACTTAATACAGCTCAATCAGTATTCATATAGTTACACTTTCCTCTCTTAGGTATTGCTATCATATTCGCAGTATTCTCATATACTCTGCAAACTATGGCAACTTCTTCATACAAACTCATGCGAACAAGATTTCTTTGACTTTTTGTATACAGAGCAGTTCGAACCATTTTTTTAATGTTATATTTTCTCCAGTTCGGCAGACAACTTTCTCAATGTTCTTAACAGTATCTTCTTTTTATACGTCGCCTCCTGACTCCTGCCAGATCTACGGGTATTTCAATATTCCGCTTCTTTCCTTTTTTTTACTGGTGTGAAGACAGCCCACCAAGATAACCCATCGTGAGTAATACAATCGTGGGCAACATTAGCAGCGAAATACCCGACTTTCTCTTTTTTGCCGAAATATAACTTAGAATGTAGCTTAATATTTCGTCACTCAAACATTTCTTCTCTGGATCGGAAGAGTGAGAGGTAAATAATTTTTATATTTTATATAAAATCTTTCTCATTTTCCTACAAGATAATCGATGGTTTCTCCGGATACTGATACTATTTTACTAAAATACCCATAATCTTCAAATAAATTCCTTTACTTTTGGCGTATAGACCCTTTTCACCTTTTTCTGGAATAGGAAAAAGGAAAAGTTGGTGCTACTCTTGAATTTTTATTTGACATAACTAATTTAAAGGAGCTATTGCAGGAATTCGGACTTAACAAATTGAAATAAATCTGGAAATTCTAATCCCAAAATCCATTTTTAAAAATTTTTATTTGCTTCCTCTACTATATTCCAAAATCTCCGGTTTAAGAGACCTACTTATTAATTATTTGAATTATTCATTGTAATTATATTGTAATTACTTTAGGTACCATATTGTCTTTAAATAAAATAAGTTTTAGACCATAGGCTTAGAATATACAACGTCATACCAAAACATCATAGCCGGAACTTTTACGTACCGATAAAAACAATGAGAAAGAAAAATACTTGCCTATAGGATGTTTTGAATAAATTTGTACGCGATTCATATTTAGAAAAATGGCGACAACTGAATAACATGCATATAACTTCTTAGGCAAAACAAGCAAACATATGCCCGTAATGTATAATCTTAAAATATATGTTGAATAAAGGCAAACACATTATGTGTATAAAATCGGACATTCCATTAGCAACAAAAACAAAAACGTTATGTATATAAAATCGAACATCTCATTAGTAACATTCATTTTCAACATTTTGCCTTTAGTGTCTTATGAATATGGAGAGGGTAGGTTTTGCGAATTTGGGGGTGATGGACAGGGACCTATGGAAGGAAATTAAGTTTTTCTGATTGCTTGCTTTAAACGATATCAAAAATTTGCACGTGGCGCAATTCGTTAAAATTTTTTATACACACTTTGTGCGTTGCAGCTTTTCGCTAATAATATTGATGCACTACATGGTAAATAGTAGCAAACATTTTTTTTTAATTTCTTGTAGTACATCTGTATAATTTCTCATTTTATTTGTGCTTGTATTTCTATTTTAGTTAAGCTTTTTCAAACATTTTCTAGTGGTAAAATAACAATTACTTTAGCAGGGGCGCGAACCAGGTGTGAAAATACCCTACACTTTAGCAAAGACAAAAATATGGACTATGTACAGCGGGCTAACTTCCCGCCAGTGTTTTTTTCACTTTATTACTAGGTGTTTTCAGCTTGCAATGGCTTCTAGCTTTTTTATGTTGTCACTACAGACCATAGTGCCAGTTTTCAAAATAACGATTTGCTTCGTTTTAAGCAGTAGTTTGAACCCACTTTTACGTTCTCCTTGCCTGGTGCCTTTGGTATTTCCGCCTGTTCGCTATTTTTCAATCCGTTCTTCTCACTGTCGGCCTTATCTTATTTTTTGCGCAGGTACCTTTGTGTTTTATCCTTCCCTTTATCGTTTTAAGTTGCCTGGTCTCATATTTAGTCTAGAAAAAAGAGGTTGTTGCGGCTCGCAGAATTTTGGTGTAGCACCAACAACCTTTTGCATGGATTGGTTGATTAGGCGGCGACCAATTGCAAATATATAGTTTAGTACTTTTTGTAGTGACTTGTTGGCAGGAATTGTACCTGTAGCGTTCTCGCTTGCAATTTTCTATTTTGGAAGACGTCTACCTCATTTCAAAAAATTTTTTTGAGTTTTTTGCTGTGCCTGCGATAAAATATATGTCGCATTTTTTTGTTTATTTATTTTTTTGCTATGCCAGCTGGAGGTGAGAATTTTCATAATACATTATTGCCCCGTACCCGCAGCGTGCACGATTACCTATTCACTGCGCGTACGTACTCAAAGTAATATAACTAAACTCAAATTTGGCCCATCATCGGGATGTCGGCACGGGTTCTTTCATTCCGCAAAGTCTCCGCGATTGCTCCCACGTTTTTGTTGAACGCATAAAAAGACGTTCACTTTAGTCTTTTCATGAAAGAGCAATACATCGTCTTAAGTCGGCTTCTATTGAAAATTATATTAATTCAAACATGCCTATACAAAAACAAAGAAGTGGAACATTTAATGTATTGTAACAGTATAATTTCTGGAAGGGCGGTATTATATGGGCGGTTATAATTGTGCCGTTATCACTAAAATACATTATTTTGTTTTGTTCTTTTCTGATTTTGATAAAATTTGAATCACATATCTATAAGAATTTTCAGAACAAGGAATGAACATTCAATCAAAAATCGACATTTTAAAAATCCTAGGCGGTATTTCTATAGATGCTGGCGAAAGTAATAACCCCGGGCAGATGGTGTGAGGTCGGTGCGGCATCGCACACTGCCCGAAACCATGGGCTAGTAAGCAGCAAAGGAAATTGATCCCACGCTTGTAAGTATCATGTTTATAATCTCCAATCGTAGTACAAATAGAAAGAAAATTTCACGCAATCCGCCATACCCTCAAACAAAATTCAAAGATAATAATCGGAACCACTGGTGAAAGCTTGGGGGAAATTGAGGGGTGAATACTACTTCGCCGTCATCCGCAGCAACGGATGAGTCTGCTGAATCAGTATGCAGCATAGTTAGCAGAGTCTCAAATCCCAGACAATCACCCAAGTGGAAAACACAATAACTAATAGTTTTAAAATTGATGTTAGCCTTCTTACGATATATCTACGATGTAAAAGAGTTGGTAGGCTTGCAGAAAGTTGGCATACCTAAAAACAATTAATAAAAATGCTGAAAAAATGTGAGTGTCTTACTGGAAATAGAATGTGTTGAGAATTGAGCGGGTAACTGACTATACTTTATTTAAATAAGTGATTACTCTTTTAAAAAAAAGGAAAAAGACTGATCACTGATCTCTCTGATCGTACGAGTGTTGTTAGATTGGCGCAATCTACAGTAATTTCCGCCACTTCAGGTGTTTCTCAAGACAGTCATCTTGGTTCGCTCTTATTTGTATTATAGTTGAATGACCTTGCTGAGTCCTTTCAACATTCGCGTGTTTTAACGTCTGCAGACCGCGTGAATATCAGAAAAATGTAAGATTTCTTTTGGGTGGTGTAATATTACTTTTTTACTCTTTTGCTCTTTTACTATAGTATTAATAGTCATATCATAGAAAATATTTACAATTACAAAAACTTGGCAGTTGTTTTAGATTCAAAACTCGTGTTTCATAGTCGTATACAAGTTTCAGTTAATAAAGCTGGACCACTTCTGGTGTTTATAAAAAGACGATCTAAAGAATTCAATGACCCATGCGTTACCAAGTGCTTCTTCACATCTTTAGTTACCCCAACTCTTGAATACTCGTCGCTGGTTTGGCTTCCTAGTTATACATGCCATGTAGATATCTTCAAGTCTACTCAAAAGGGCTTCTTGTTGTTTGCTTTGCATGGTTTCGAATGGAATTCTGCCTTTCTTTTCTATCATATAGTAAGAGATTAAAGCTATGACTCTTAATTCACCAAAATCAACTGTGCATCATCAATCTCTCCATGCGTCATGATATACTGTCGCTATCATTGATAGAGCGCAAAGGATCAACAAATAATAAGAACTCATCGCTCTGCTCGATATATTGATATGATCGTCAACAGGCTCAGTCCAAACAAAACAAAACAAAGAAAAGGTAAGTAACATGTTATGATTAGATAATCAAGTAATTGTGAAAAATATATACACACCAGACGGAATAGTTCCTTTCTTTATATTATTTTATTTGGCAGTAGAGGAATATCGAGATTGGCAGAGAAGGAATCTTGTAAGACGTCATTCATTGTGTCATTGTAAACAAGCACACGTCATATTTATCCATTATTTTTTCATAGTAAATTTCAAATAGGGAAAACCATCCATAACTCTCAGCCAAATGGTTTTCAAGATATGCCCTTCAAATGAGGGCTAGTTGACTAGAACATACGTAAGCAGTCACATGAAGTTGGCTTAATTTTGCATGAAAGATTCACAAATATTACATAAGTTTTTTAAGTAGAAATTATTGAAAGAGGTATAGATGTGATATAATCTCTGCCTATGTGAATAAATTGACTATAATATACGTTTGATAGTCTTCAATTCTATATAAAAATGTTGTTATTGCAAGTTGCTTGCTTATGAGAAGGCGAGTATAGTATACTAAACTATGATATTTTAAGCAAAATCTTTTCCCTTTAAGATGATAAAAGCAGGAGCGTAAGAGACTTATTTACATGACAAAGCAAAAGGCAACCAACAACGAGTTTTTATTGAAAAAACTTATGTGTATAATGCAAGAAAAGTAAAACAAAAAGAAACAACGAAATGGTATTGCCATTCACGATTTCGTCTGAACAAATGTTATATATTTTATTGCTGTTGGAGAGGTATTGAAATCAGTGTATATTTACAGTATATCAGTACATATTTAAACAATCTTTAAATCTATATTGGAAAGTGTTGAAAGAATTAGGCGTTTATATAAGGTTTTCTACGCCGATAAGTTGAAAATATAAAGACTTGAAAGAAATACATTTTATAATTACATATCAGATCTTTTGGAAGAAGGTTCAGATATCCCTTCTCTGTGTTGAAGCTGTTTGGGCGATTTAAAGTTTTACTATGCTTTTCATAACAAATGAAGGAGTGTGAATAGTAATTTGAAATATTTATATCAAGAGCGCTTAAACAATGTCTTACAATACGTGGAAAACCAAAACTTGCCTGAAGACGACGATTAGAAGAACCAGCATTCATGGGTTTATTTCTGGAAACTAATAAATCCAGCCCTTTGAAGACTAGTAAAAGCCGTGTGGTTGCACGCGACAGTATCGCGTTGATGGTAACAAAATTTTTTTCTAAGTACTCTTAAAAATAATGCAAAGAGCGATGAAACAGAATGGCAGCATTTCCTCTGATTATTGATGGTGGATTATAACGTTGTGAAAGTAACGGATTTGAGAAACTTAAAAACTTTTGAACACGATGAATTTAATACTAAAACTGATAGAATATATAAGTGTCAATATTGTCCACAAGCATTGCGTCTATGTAAATTTTCAAGCGTTCAATCTAATTGTTGACCTCTTCAAACACATGTAGGAAGAACATAAGAAATGCAAATGTGCGATATGCCATAAAACCTTTGGTTCTCACTGTTACTTCAGCAGTCATTACTGTGAGAAAACCACTAAGGAGAGTGATGATAATTGTATTAAAAGTTTACTAACGTTTGATGGAATTGGTTTGGAGACAGATGGACCATCTTCAGAAACTTTTGATTTTGGCTATAATTCAGAATCAATGGAAAATATAGACCTTAAAACTGTCTTTTGATAGTACATTGAATGTTCAACTAGTTTTCAAGACTAATCGTCTGGCGTCTAAATTATTTTTCGAAAATTATGTGGTGTTGTTTAACGTGTCGGTTACGAAACTTATGTATGTTTGTAATGGTTTAGGGGTTCACTTGAAACCTGGATCTGTTCTTGTTGCGGGTTGTGCTTCTGTACTAACTGCGTACATGCTTTTTTTCTCTTTTTTCTTTCCCTTTTATTTATTTATACATGAATTATTATTTTTAAGTTGCTTTGTTTTTGTTTTTTTTATTCTTCTTTTTTCCTATCTTCTTCACATTGAATATTAGTTTTTAAAACAATTAGTATAAGATTTTATCTTAAGTTTTACTTGAATTCGATTGCTAATTTTGTATAGTTCAATTTCATGTGTAAGTAAGTAAATAAAATAGGTATAAATAAAAAATAAATATCAATATTTCATTAAAATGCATAAATGTTCGTTTTTTCCTGTATATGAGAGACCATATTATATGAGCATGGGGAGTAGAAGACAACCATTGCAGTTCATTGGTAGTAACATGATTAATTATTTCTGATAATATTTTTGTATTTCGATTTTATGGTTGGGACAAAAAATAAGAAATAATATAGTGACAACATTTTGACTATAAATTTTTTACTATTTCTATTTCATTAATTAATGTGTTTCGCAATTGAAATAATATATGCATATACAAGTGTATACAATAACAAAATTAATATAATACATTATAATAAGTCTCAGATACGTGATTATCCCTCAGGTTTTTGCCTTGATATTCGGTTATACATACACACTCTTCATAAACTAATATAAATATACATCCATGCTACCCATGAACACAATCAAAAGCAATACACATTTTGTAACGATACAACGATGCCAACAGCATCTATAAAAGCTCATTGTACAACCCAAGCTCCTTCCGCTGTTTTAGACCAGTCAAGGAAATAAGTTTTAATAAGTGTAATAAAATAAGAATTGTCTTGATCATACGAACAGGGGATGCTTAACCCCTGACTTGGAATATTTGACTTTTGAGAGGGATATGGATAGGGGATAACTAGTATAGTCTAGCCATCAGCGCTGAAAGATGTTTTGAATAGGCATAGTACAGTTGACAGGACTTAGGGATTAGCAAGCATATTTAAGGATTAATAACCGAGGGTTGGCTATCGTAATTATAAGTGCTGGTTTGAAAACCGTAAAACGCGAAGTGTTGCAAGAAAGCCCTGAGCCTGCAACCTGGGTTACAGAAGCGTTTCATCATATAACTGTGCTGGGCTTCGAGTTCACCGATTAAAACAGCCACCATTATCCTTCAGTCTCATACCAACTTTTCTGGAAATAAATAAAAACAAATTACAAAAAATTTTCTTGGAAACGGGTCTTCTGAGAAACTCTGGTTATATTCCGGAATGCTTGCAGCCAGCATACGTTTCTGTGCGCGAATAATTTGATAATTTTTCTATTTATGGTCTTACTATACTTCTATCATATGCTCACTGTTTTTTGAGTAAATTATTCAAATACTGATGCCTTTTTTGTGAAAAATACCATTCGGAATGTAAGGCTCGCAAACCATTTCATTGAATACTAATAAAGTGAATATTTTATACCAAAGCTTTCGTTATTTTTATTTGATGTTCTTGTTTGCACAGGCTCATTTCACGCTCATTTTCCTTATAATCACCGAGGTTGGCACTTATATTATAAGACTTTATTTCTTCTTTTGATAGTAGACTGACTCATTCCTTAGCATTTCGTTTAGTTTAATTTATCGCAGTATAATCTGCTTGACTTGCCGCATTCAAGTTCCATCGTACTGAAATTCACATCATCTTACCCGATCGTACGTCTTTTCTGTAAACACTCGGCAATGTCAAAAGTCAAAATGAAATCGTTTGTTGTTCTTATTTATACTTTTTTTTTTGAGGAATAGTAAATCCTTTAAATTATTTAGGTCTTTTACGCACAGATTTTGGGTAACGGGCCGCCAACCTACGGATCAACGTGAAAAAAAGCGAGTTCATCAAGAAGGAGTTAAAATATCTTGGCCACGTGATTACTGGTCAGGGGATCCAAACGGACCGCGAGAAAAGCTCAGCCTTCAGCGAGATGCCAATGCCCGCGAACGCTCGCGACATAAAAAGATTTATCGGCATGGCTTCGTGGTATCGCCGATTCGTACCAGTATTCACGGCCAGCTCGAAAGCGCTCACCGAGCTCCTGAGTTAGGAGCCGTCCTAACAGATTGACGGGGAGAAACGCGTGATTACGCATGCCAGCCAGCATCTGAATAGCACCGAGAGAAATTACGCGGCTACAGAAGTGGAGTGCTCGGCGATAATCTTCGGCATCAGGAAGATGAGGCCATATCTAGAGGGTTACCAATTCTACGTCGTAACGAAGCGAGCTCAATATCGGCCGCATCTCTGGAGGGTCGCGAAAACCCTAACGTCTTCTCCTCCTAAGGGTGAAAGTTTTCTTCGAGAGACAGCGGCACTTTCGGCTTATCCTTAACCGTCGCCAGCAATGGAGCGCTATAGAGCTGCCCTGACTTCCCCCCGGCATGCGGGGCCCGGCCCGCCGAGGCACGATCTACGAGTCGACCCCTCCATAACCAGGCCTAATCTGCGACATTTCTCCAAGACCGACCGGGTGCAATCGCCGCCCGGACACCGGATCTCCGACTTGCCGGCGAACCAGGGCACCGGAACGGCAAGCTGTTCTCATAGATGGGAAGCTGTACGTAATCACCGTCAGCCACCTTGCAGAATGGGCAGCCGAACGGTCCAGCCGCCGACGTACTCGTAGGCGCTTAGAAGTACCCGCCGCACCGAAGCCTTTACGCCAATAGTCTCGAGAAGGCACACCATCAGCCACTCCCTCGAAGAATGGAGGATTTGTGAGGAGTCACAGTCGTCGTCCGTTTTGGCCTTACAGGTTCTTCATCTCTAAGGGGGAAGTGCCTGGCTAAGTTAGGTTAAGAATTGAGAATAGGATTCAGTAAAATACTTGACTGACCATGGGAAATACGGGAACCCCGGTCAGAAACAGATGTTTACTGATTGGGATATGATAAGATTGCCAAAAAGGCAACCTTGACGAGAGTCGTAAAACAGCTTGCTTCAAATTGTCCGTTTCTACGGACACACCGGTCCGGTCGAGTAGGAGAGAGAGTCAGAAGAGAGTCGAGAGCAAGTCGCGAAACAAGACAAGCTAATATCGCAACTCGCGCCTTGTGAAATTTAAAAGAAGAAAGGAATGCGTTTTGAGTGAACTTGCCAATAGAGCAGAGAGTAATAACAAGTAATTTATACTTCACTTTTGATTGTGAATAATAAATGAGCTGAAAATGAAGTAAACTAAATCAAAAAGATAACCATACAGTTCTTGTAAGTCAGAGCCTGGTGTCGCTGAGCATACTCCAGCATCATGTAATGGGCAAAAGCCCTCTCAGTACTTAAATTCCTTTGCTTATGTATAGCCATTTAGGACCGCATGAGTTGTAGTTTGCGCTTTGCATGATTAGATTTCTTTTATACATCCTTTCTGTCCACTGGTTGTCATAAAAAGTACTCGCACTTATTCTTTTCAGCAACTTGTACAATACCGATAAGAATGTAATCGGATTATAGCCTGCTGGCTCAACTGCTCTTTTATTTATTTTTTTTTTAATAGGTGTTGTGAGGACCCAAAGTCGTGCCCTCGTTTTGGCCTCACGGACTCTCCGTCTCTGGGGAGGGGACGTGCTAAAATAAGAATAGCTTAAGATAAAATAAGTAATAACTTAGGAATAGATTAGTAATAGAATAAGTAATAGCTTAGGAATAGCTTAGGAATAGATTAGAATAGAATAAGAATAGTGTAAGCATAGGTTAGGAGTAGCATAGGAAAATTAGTTTAAGGAGTCGGGATTTGGCTCTCGAGCCAGGGAGTCGTGTTTTGGCTCTCGAGCCCAGTTAGTGGGGTTTCAGCCATTTTCACTTTAATAATTTCATAATTATCGGTAAATGAATATCGCGATTAAATAAAAGTGACTGAGAGAAAACGAATACGAAGATAGGAGAATATAAGTTATAAACTCATGAAATCAAATGTAAGGAATTAAAATAAAGGAGAGCCAAGTGCCTGCAAAATAGAAATGTCTTGTGTTTGCTTCCCTTTCCTGGGCCGCTGAGCTGCCCCAGCCAAAGGAGAGGGCCGAAACGGCCTCACAGTGTTTAAGGTAAGTGTTTTCTGCAGATAATTCCTGGTGCATTCTTCGTGGTGTATATGGCAGCTGAGTATACCATTTGATACGTTTTTCATTTACCCTGTTGAGTCCGGGCCGGTTGCTTTCCAAATTTGGGTACTGCTCACAACTTCTTACATTTTATTTACTCCATCAAACGCCATTTATGGTGGGTCTTTTTGGTCTTCTTCGATCCATAAATCCAAATCTGGTCCTGAATCGGATAGGTTCATTATGTGCTGGCTTTGCGATCGCTTTGGGCATGCAAAGTGTGCCGACATTATAGGCCGTACTGCTGACGCAGTCACTGATCCTTCCAAAGGATTACGTTGGTCATGTCCCGACTGTAGAAAGCGGGACATTGACTTCTCCAGACTCTTCACGGAGACGAAAAATGAGTTTTCAAAATTAAGTAAAAATCTCAGCTCCATGTGGAAAATGTTTGAGGCAATTAAGTCTAGGTTTGATCAGTGTCGCTACAGTGAGCACTCATCTCCTTCACAGGCCTCCAAAATAGCTACTCGTAGCGTAGAGACGTCACCTATGATCCCCTCTAAACCTGACGCGCTTATACAAGTTAGTGCTTCTAACTCCACGTCGAAAGTTTTCGTTTCCGACACTGTCGATTTTGTCGATAATAAAATTGTTACGAACAAGTCGGCAAGTCCGTCTGTCTTAAGCTATGCCGAGGTTGCAAGGGAATCTCCTCCCGGTCCCGTCGTTTGTTCGAATCAGACGCCATCACCTAAAAATAATAATAAGAAAGTGCAAAGTAAGTCCGCTTCGCCTCCCTGCTGATCGAGTGTGAATACTAGTCACCATACTGGGCATGTCTCTCAAGCTTCTCGCACATGTGTGTCAATATTTTCTCCTTCTCATAACCCCAAGCCGTGAACCCTACTATTCCAAGTAGTGATGATATTTGCTTGACGGCAGTTCCTCCTAGGAAGGCATTATTTGTGTCAAGACTGGCACCGGAAACATCGGTAGATAATATAAAAAGCTATCTAGCGGCGAAAGCCCCATCACTCAACTTGAAGCGCGTTAGCATTTTCAAATTGGCTCCTTCTCAACCGAGAGCAATATCTTCATTTCAAATTCTTGTTCCGACTGAAAACAGTGAAATATTGTTAAATAAACCCCTGTGGCCAGTAGGATCCTTAATTAAGGTATTTTCCTAGAGATCGACCCCGTAATACCAATGCTGTAGGCCTGTCGCCTTACAAAAACTAAATGTTTCTTCAGGCCCATTATGTCTTATTTATCAAAATGTTAGGGGCCTAAATTCAAAAATTCGGTCGACTTTTCTAAAGTCAGTAAGCACTGAGTTTTTCTGTTTTGCTTTCACTGAAACTTGGTTAAAACCTGATATACATTCGTCGGAACTATTCCATAATTCTTTCCATGTATTCAGAAATGACCGATTGAATCGCATTGGTGGCGGTGTATTAATTGCCATATCTGCGTCAGTCCCGTCCTATTCGATTGAATTTCCCACGTCTCCTGACGTCGAATTTATCGCCATTCGAGCGAGAATACCTAATAAACAGCTATTTATTACATGCTCCTACATTCCCCCAAATTCGGATATCTCCATATATAAGAAGCAGGCTTCCCTCATTTGTGAAGTGGCCAAGCAGTCTAGACCTACTGATTTTGTCGTTGTGTT
>CCAG010009727.1:0-27281 GCA_001077435.1 Glossina morsitans morsitans
CTGAAACGTTTTAGAGCCCATGCGATAACACAAATACAAATTATTGATATAAGGCGGAGGTTAAAAAATTTCTGCATTTCCGTAAGTGAATTAGCCCATTAATAGCAGAAGATCTATTAACTTAAGAAGATAAATTAAGGGCAAATCCCAAAAATCGGATTTAACCTCAACATTAAGCGGACCTTACGAATATATAAATATTTCTGTTGCGGCATTGGTGTTAACCTTTGTGAAATGCATTTGCTTAGAAAAGAGAAACCAGAGAAAGAATATTTTTAGCTTCGATTTTTGCCGTGAGAGTGATAGCATCGCACAAGAAGCAAATAGATCGCCAGATTCCCGGTTGCCATTGCTAAGGCGAACCAGCATTTTGTTTCGCTAGCAAAAAAGAGACACAGGTTCGCTCACCTCTAGTGTAATCCCATTTTTTAGTAGTGCCCTGTAAGGTCTACCCGATAACGCGTAAATTTAAGAAAGTAAGTAAAAACTTTAAAGTCGGGCAAGGTCGACTATTAAAAAGCCTATACAATTTCGCCTAATCATTCATTCATTTTCGCGATAATACACTAGGTACTACACCTTGTTTCCTTGTAAAGTCGTACAATCATGAAAGCTTTCCTATGGAAATCAAGCTGGAATATGAACTGGTCTGATTAGGATTTAGCAAATTTGATTTTCCTCTTTATTATTTTCTATTTTATTATTTTTATTATTGTACTACAATTTTTTGTTGAATTATCATCTATTTACTTTACGATTCCTCAGCTTCTTTTGTGATAAAAAATGCACGTTTGACTTTGTTGCCATATAAAGGCTAACTCTTCTTGAAAAATGGAGTGGTTCCCAAAACGTAGATTCATTAGGTCCAAATTTGTCACAGTTACATTTTATATCAAATAACAGTTATGGGCCGATGTTGATCAGAACATATTAAATACTAGGACTTTTGACCATATAAAGGTTTTTTGTTTCATGAGGCGGGGTCCAAAAAACAGATCTACATGTTCCAAATTTTCTCCAAAAAATATGGAAAAGTAGATCTGTATCATAAGCTCGGTTATATAAAAGCGGGTTCAAAACTTGGTCCCTTTTACATCGCTGTGTTGCGAGGAAGTACGATTGCTCATCAACTTTTATGGAGAATGATTTTTCAAGTTAAGGAGCGCAAATTGAATACATGCGTAGGCATCAGGCGGATGACTTGTTACTTGATAATTTATATTTTACGCCTGCCGCTCTTTATATATTTCACGTTATATATTACACTTCATGGGTTTTTTAAGGTGCGCTAGAACGCCCCTCTCGTTCCATGATAAGTTTAAAAACGATTCTCTTAAGCGCAATGTCTTCGCATAACATACATTTTTACATATTAAATAGCACACCAATGAGAACGTGATTTGTTTGACTTTTATTAAAATACCCTACGCATTGCGTCTAACGAGGCGTTCCTCTGTTGCGTACGTTACACTTAAAGAAAAAGTCATCCAAAATTGTGTTTCCCAAATTCAGCTTTAGCTTCAGCTTTAGATACATAAAAATCTTTTATTTGTTCTATTCTTTTTTTGTACTCTTTTTCTTTATAATTATTGCGAAACTAAATATCATAAAATTTATTGTTTTCATTGGCATTTATTATAGTTCTGAACAGTTTCCATGTTGTTGGCAATGTACATTTGCACTAATAGCCTCATAATATTTAACCAAACGTTAAAAAAAGACAAGATCAACATATTTATTCCATAAACTTCTTATCTCTTGTACCATATAGAAATAAATATATATAAGCGATTTCGACTGTTCTGTGTTTGCGATTACGTGCCAAACTTAATATATTTTGGCATTTCACTTAATCCCCATTACCCTGAAGTCTGCTCCTATCTGTATTTGGGTGTTTACTGCACTGCAGTATTTGCTATCTATTGAAAAGCAGAAATAATCCAAGCAACAAGAACTGTACAAAATGTAACAAAATCTGTTTTTTTTTTTTCTGGCAACAAAAATTGTATAAATTGCGATTTTTAGTGCACTACCATGTAGTATTAGACAAATATATATGCGCTCTTTGCTCCCTCCTGAAAGGCTTAAAAACTGCGATTTGAAAAACCAATATATTTTTGCTTTGTTGTTAAACGAAAGTTTTGGCTTTCTTGCTCTTCCCTGCTCCACGGCTTAAATAACATTTAATGCTATTTGGAATTGAATTTGGCAAAAAACAGGATTTCATGATGTTCTCCTTTATATTAGCTTAGCACAAATACTATTACAAGCGCGTCATTCTATTAAAATGTTAAATGCCTTACATTAGGAGCTCATACCAATAGAATAAATAAATAAAAACAAGTGTAGTGGGTAGCGGCCAACACACCCTACATCATATAACGACTTTTCAAAATAAATAGTTATATGGGAATTGGTCGAAAACCGAACAATTTGAGCTAAAAGCACGTCGTTGCACCAAATTTCATCAAAATATCTCGAAAATTACATCCTGTAGGTTAAACGTAAGAAAACAAGAATGACGGACGGACGGACAAGCCTTTGACAAAATTCTGAATCGATCGGTATAACAAGGTCGGCAAGTCCTTCTGTTTATTCCATAGAAGACGGAGAAGAAACGCTTATGAGCAATGAGTAAGAAATCACAAATTCAAACAGAGTTGCGTTCAGTTTACGCTTCACTGCGGCCTTGTGCTCTGATCAGTATAGCCCATTTGCAATACCAACCTGCAACCTGGCAAAGACTTCCATTGTTTCTGCCAAATTTAAAGCCGATAGCTTCATTTTTGGAGCAAGTGGAGTGGTCTGCAACATACTTTACACAGTAGGACAGATGGACATGCTCAAATCGATTTAGCATTTGACGCTCTTCAAAAATATCTATACTTTGTGGGATCTCTGATGTTTCCTTCTGGGCGTTCCAGACGTTCTGACAAAATGAATATGCTTCTCATCCTTCGGTGACGGGTGCAAAAATCATGAAGCAATAAGAATCATAGGGTAATGTGTTTGAGTTTTGGATAAAAAATAAAATCAAAAAACACCGTGTTTGAGTTTTACTGGAAATGTGTCAGGAACTCCTTTCTAGATCTATTAAATACGAACATAATTGGTTAATGAGAAGTACGTAAACACAGTTTACTTATGTGAGATAAGTGCCCAATACAGTTCTGACGCTTTCAAATGAATTCGTTTCATAAACATAAAAATAAAAAAGTAAAGCAAACTAATTGTAACTTTTAATATCAACAACGCCAGCAGCATTGGCAGCAATTTGCCAGATGGTGTTTATTGCTTGGCAACGAATTCGTTCCAGATGTGCTGTAGATGAATTCAATCTTGCCACAACAATTAACTTAATATCTAGAATATGGAAAGAAGCTCCAACTATAAAAGTTCCCATCAAAGAACAACAATAAAAATAATTGCATCTTAACGAAACTTGTTTCGCTTAAGTGAGAAGAAGTGAGAAGTGCCTTTCAACATTTATGCGTACATGCGATCCGAATCATTGGGAGTCAAGAAAAAATTATGAATGTAAACTTTTTCTTTCCTTATCAGTTTTATATCTAAGTTCTTAAGTCAAGGCCTCTTTATATTCTATACTACCGGTGGTAGAGCGTAGATTAAGTACGTAACACCCAGAAGTTCTTAAGAGAGACTCACATTTTGTTACACCTATCGATGCAGAACCGTTTTCTCAATTAGGTTAAACATGCCTGACCGTCCGTCCGTCTGGCCGCCTAACCATCTGATGTCTCTCTATGCATATTTTTTATTCAACCTGCAACGGATCACACGAAACTTGTAAACTCCAACCTTATCAAAAATGGATTGGATCGGGCCCTCTTGACGATTATTCTCCATATAACACCTTATTTTAAACAATTTGCATTAAAAAACAATTGCCATTGTTTTAGTAGTATTTCGTCATAAGAAATTTATACGAAAAAAATTAGATCGGATTGCCGGATATTTTGAATTTCCTTCCATATAACCGCTCCTCGGCAAAATAGTCTGTCAGGTGACACAGAAGTTTGGATTTTAAAAATTGATTCATCACAGTAGCTTGACTTAAAGATCATCCGAACCAAAAGTTGAACCACATGGACCCATTTTTCATCCCACCCGTTCACCAATAGGGTATTCACGAAACGTAAACCTTTATATGGTAACAAAGACTTGTGGTGTTTATTACAAAAATAAATTAATTATATAAAAAAAGCGTTTTTACCAGACGATTAATTTTACTAAATTTGAAGCAGACCGGCCCACGTTATAAGCATCTTCCATACAAGGGCCCCTATTTCCATGACAATATATAAAGAATCGTGCTAGATGAAGTAATGTAGGGCTCTTAATGGCCACTTTTGCCCGACTACGGTATTTTCTTTGTTTGATTCGTAATTAAAGCCCACTGCGAAATACGACGAGCAATAACTTAATCGGAGAGCAGGCTACTTTCCTTTTGTTTGATTTCATTTAATATTAATGCTGTAAACTTTTTTTATTATTTCTGTATGTTATACTCTGTATTAGTAAGTAAAGAAAGAACACTCATTTAATGAAGCAGCAATAATTACTATTATGACTTCGAAAAGGGCAACAATAAAAGAAAGTTTTCCAAACTCATTAAAATGGTTACATTTTTTATGTTAATAGAAAGGAGCTCTTAAATTGTATTCGTTATGTATGAAGTCTTCGCAAGAGCAAGTAACTGAAATGGAGAGGAAAACTTGAAACTTAAACACGTATTGCTTCAATCGGATAAATAAAAGCAATAATTGCCTTTTTTCAATCTGAATGAAACAATGAGAATTTCATAGAATATACGAAGCTTTGACCCTCTTCGTACAAATTCGCTTGACACAGTTGTCCATGTAGCGACTTTCCAAAATAAATTGTTATATGAAAAGTGATGCGATCGAAGTGTTACGATCAGGACTATTTTCATTAGCATTCATCCTTGGGCCAAAACGTGAAGGTGATTCTAATTCAATCGGTATAATACAAGGTGAGTCTATCTCAAGTCCTTCCGAATGCTGCGTACGACTGCGCAAACTTAATGTGCTACCCTTGTACCGCATCTGTTACAGGACATACGCACACTTTCATAATTTGTTGTCAATTTTTTTAGGGAATAAGAATTTAAGCTTTCCCTTTGTTATCTTGTAAAGTGAATGAATTGAGTGAGACATTACAGTCGGACAAAGCGTACATCCCCTTGTTGAAAATAATTATTTATTCTCGCTATAAAATAGTACAACTGGCGCATTGCTTCTACGTGCAAGGGCATCTATGATGCCCGGGAGCAGGCCTGAAGCGTGGATTGCTCGAAACTCGCTTTTGTTATCAAATTTCTTATTATTGTTCAAGACATTTCGCTAAAAACAAAAAACCGGTTTTTGCCACACAAAGGCTGAAATTTCGCATGAGTGTCAGTAGAAGGTTCAAAACACCGGGCGATCCGATCAATATTTTTCACATCTAGTGACCACGTCGAAATACTACTACTACCTGGCCACTTCTGTCAAGAAACCTTGAAAATTGCATTTTATTTATATAACGATTTTTTGAGAACGAGCCTGCTTTCCAAAATTCATCAGAATATTTCAAAAGATATGACTTTTAAATATCAAACAGACACAAGGGGCAAATAAGCCTATAGCTCTGAAGATGACTTTGATATGATTCGAGAATTATCTTAAGCACTCTTTAATATGCGCTGCACCACAACTTATCTGACGCTTGTTTAAATGCGACAATCGTCAAGTTTATTAAAACAGATTTTTTTCAATTATGCACACAACCAGAACAAAATACAAGAAGAATACAACTAAAAACGAAAGCAGTCACTATTGGAAACTTGAATATACGTAATTGAAGAATAGAAAAACAACGAAATTGATTTCTGCTCACGCGACCAAAGGAAGTGTGATTTCTTGCTGCGGTTTATTATCATTTCTATGATAAGAGTCAGTACTTTTTCTTGTTTTCTTTCTACGCTGAAGCCTAAGCGGTTCACAAGCAGACGTAATTAATTTTACTGTTCCTTTTCCATTTGGCGAGGCCCAACTCTTCTGTTAAAGTTTTCCAAAAATATGCATAAAAAATTAGGGAAACGGAATCGTAAGAAACATTACTTACCTTAGGAAATACTGTTTCGTGCTTTTTCGCTAACGGTTGTAGTCTTTGCTGTGAGTGTTTTTCTTGCTTACCACTGCTTGCGAATTCATCTATTATTCCTTTGGAATACAGTTGCTTTACTAAAGGAAAGCCACACAATTTATTCGCCAATTTCTTTTTCGAAGCAGCTTCCTTTGCAGCAATAACGCTCTTCGGAGTACCAAAAGCAATACGCATTTCAAGCACAAACATTCTAGCGTGTGCGGGACCTATGAGTGTATATTTGTAATCGGCTGTAATGCGGTTAACCTTCATGAAATGATGCACTTTTGAGGTAGCATTTGCAACCGTCCATTTGCCATTTATATCAACATTTGTAGTTGCGGTAACTAACTTTTTCTTTCCAGGTTCCTTGTAAGACCCTTTAGATTCTTTGCTCCTCAAAATTTCGCATTCATTCCGAGTTTTAAGAAGCCCTTCCCCTGTGTCGGATGCAGGCAGAACCTTCAATCCTACAGCAATCTCGCTAAGAGCAGAGTCATCATTACCCTCGGACTCGATAGGCACAGCATCGGCAGGAAACTTATTGGAGCGCACTAAATAATTCATAAAATCTCTGAAAACATTCCGTTCAGCGTCTTCTCTAACCTTAGAATTTCCTATAGCTCGATAGGGATACTCTGATACACTAAGCTCGCACAGGAAACGCTTATGCCGATTGAAACCGATGCATCTAGTTGACGCAATCAGATTTAGACTGTTTTTTCCACACCATTGGTCAAACATCAATTTAACATCGGCCATCTCTTCTCATCTTTTTATTTCGCAATTTTAATTTTTAACCTTCACGTCAGTTTACTTCCCTCTATGTCGGAAAACGAATATACACACACTATTCTTTCCGACTGACAATCTCGCTAAAGTAAACAAGAAAATTATATTCGGTCGTGACCGAATCTTTTACACCCGTCAACGTCATCCTAAAAGAGATAAAAAAAAAAAGAACTGAGTTTTCATGCTCTGTAATATGGAATGGACGCGACTGATGCGCGTGGGCATTGTAGGCGTGTCCTTGGAAAAGTTTAAGCCAGTTCCGAATTCTTTTGCAATAGCATTTCATAAAATAGGCAAAAGGCATAAATCAAATGTTGGCCACCCTACCCTCCACAACCCGCACATGTTTCCACCAAGCCACATGTTCAAGCAAGCAAAGGTAAAACAGGTCTTGTTTTTGTATTTTTTTTTTTTGTGCTACAAAAAACAATTTGTCATATTTGTGACCTACGCTTCAGCAAGTCGCAAACTGTAATGCAACGGTGTAAAGAGAACGTTTTTAAAAACTAAAAGAAAATGTAAAACAAAAATGTATAGAAAATGAAAGAAAATCTAAATGCAATTCTGCAGTTATTTGGAGCATAAGCAAAGATATAAGAGACTTAACTTCTTCTTTTTTTTTTTATTAATCAATATCATTAGATTGCTAAAATATTGGAGGAATACGACTTAAATAATTTATTAATATATTGCCTTCAATTCGGCCGCGCTTCTTCGTTCCTTACACCGCGGGTGTATACAATTCAGAACCATTTTCTGAATCAATTTAAGCTTGTCTGTCCATTCGTACTTCTTTCCTTCTTATTTTCTACTCACAGACGAGCTATTTTGCGGAAATTTAATGCACCGAAATGTTTTGGCCTTGGCATCCCTTTAGGAGATTAATGAAATGAAAATTTGTATTCTTGCATACACTTTTTTATGTAATCTATCGAGAGTTTTATTATGTACCCTTGACATCCTTCTTTGACTCGCTTTGACATAGCTCGAAGAGAATCTCTTTTCAAAGCTCCCAGTAGTTCTTCAAATCCGAAGATATTCTTTATCTAAATGCATACATCCCAACACGCCATTACCGCTCGTCTCTGCGTGTCATCAATATTGGAATTGCGACCTTATAAAGCTGAATTTGTAAAAGGGAAATTCACTTGTTTCATTGCAGGGGAAAGTATTCATTGGATGATATTTTGCCAATAGAAAGTAAGGATGATATTCGCGTAATAATGTTTTCGTACCTAGGAGTACTAGGCTCGCGCTTGGACATCTTTTATATGAAAGTTTACTTCGGTCAACTTTTGGATCATTAAGGAACTGCGGGTAGCTATGTCTATAAGTAAACTCTCTACAAATTTTATGTTTATCGTCTAGTGGAGCGCTGAAATTACCAAAGCACTTTGCCGTTATATAATACCAACCATGCATGTATGTACAGCGAGTTCGACCAAAAAATCAATTTCGGAACATAAATGCTTTTAAGCACTTCGTTAGCCAAGCGTAGGCTTACCTTATCAAATCTTTGTCCTTTTGTATAAAAATCTATCAACGCCACATGTACACATTTATTTGTCAGATGTTAAACATACGTTTGATGTCAGTATACATTCAGCTCTAACAAAATTAATAATTGTTTTATCGGATTTCCATCATCAACTAACATGAAACAAACTAAAAATTACATAATCTATCATAGCTTAGCCGAATATTTGGGCAAATTTTCCGACTTTTTGCAAAGAACACAAGGTTCGACTGACGATGCGAGCATATTCGAACTTCGGAACAAAATCAAGGAGCTATGCAAAAAAATTTTCAGTATTGTAAAAAAGAAGGCAATTGAAATGTTGCCAGTCTGCAGTTATCAGTTTGTCGAGAAGAACAATCAGTTGACGTCGTGTTCGGTGTGCTTGTACGATTTTGAATATTTCGACACAATAAGTATGCTGCCCTGCAAACACTACTTCCATACAGAGTGTGCGAATAAATGGTTAGAAGTAATGCCAACGTGTCCTTTGTGTCGCAAATGGATTCGATTTGATCAAATTTATATGAAGTCAAAGTGATTAAACTTGGATTTTAAATGGAGGAAAGTGAGCTGAACGCCTACTAAAGCATGGTGGACTCGAAAACGTTTCATTGCAAAATCTGTCGTAATATATGTAACATTTATTGTGTTTCTGTTAACAAAATTGCCAGTGTAGTAACGTAATAAAATTGTAAACGCAGAAGATTTCACTTGAAGTAAGTGAAAAGAAGAAGACAATTGTGGTTAGATTCAGTGCGAGCTGACAAAGTTTCGACATTTACATTGACATAAGCGTGTCGATTAGCGGCGGCAGTCTGTTGCATTTTGTTATGAATTTTCCGAACCAACTTCTGCAGAGTGAATGTGTTCGTTCACTACAGGGAAAGTCAAATTTTTGAGAATCTGAGTTAAAAACTATCCGCTTGAACTGACAGTTTACGGGCACCCTGATGAACTCGTGTTAGTAAATAGTAAGGATAGAAACTATATTTCCCTTCTTTCGGTCTCTGTTTACTAATCTATTTATTTTTAATCTACACTGACACAAATATCCTGAACGACGACAAATCTTTGATGAAGTGACGGCTATATACAACAAATAATATTCCTTCAGATTGGATGTACATTTCGAGTTTTGGCTTGTAATACGAACAACATCCTCTTTGGCTGAACAAATGCTTTTAGAAAAAAGCGAAGTAAGGCAGACATAAACTTTTAACATTGTCGCAATAGTATGTGAAAATATAAAGTGTTTTGCAAAGTATGGGTGCAGTCTGAACCTTTATCACAACGAACTTTTGACTTAATTGGCGTGTTTTTGCCCCACGTTTTAAATAAATTTCTCTTAAAGATAGAAAGGTTGTAGATGTATTTCCTTTTCTGTCAAGGTATGTTGATGCGTCGATTTATACGCAAATTTTGTAAATAATTCATCACGATGGTTATTCGATGGGGATCTATGCGAATCATGCGATGATTGGTCGATATATGATGGTAGGCTGAGTTCTCTCTATGTTGCAAGATTGTATTGTCGGATATTAAGTGAATATAGTGTCTTTCTTGTTGTATTTGTTTCTACTCAATCCTCTAAAAGTGATTGAAATGCATCTCCCCCCTGTTTTCTTATAGTGCATTAAGTCTCCATTTGTGTTACTTATTCGAATACATTAAAGTATGTATCCGTGTGATAGCATTTGAGTTATACTTTAATGCTGTCATCCACTTACGTATTGAAGCCTCATATGTATTTTCTGAGTACACGAAGTTCAGAAAATGAAATAACATTCTTTTCTGATGGCCAACGAGGCAACAGTCAGAATCTCGTAATCGTAATATTTTTAAGAACTTTATTGTGTTTCTTATGCATTCTATTCAATTGCGTTATGTTTGCTTGCATTGCTGAGATATGTGTATTTCAAAGTACATTAATAGTTATGCATGTTACTGTGTGCGTTATGTCTGATATGAAGGGAAATATTTCTGCTTGGCTTGGCGAAAATAAAAGAAAAATGGTATTGTATGTGCACTTGGATGCATTTACATATTACTCCTCATCACAAGAAAATATTTTAAAGGAATCATAAAATTTGCTGAGTTTGCCGTTTTCCTAATGGCGGCTGGTTTGTGGCTCTCGGTATCGAGTAAACTTGACAACTGCGGATTGTGGACTCGCTGTATTTGCAGGCTATAGAGTTTACAGGTGTCTATAAAGAATTGATTTTTCTTACAATCGAGTAACATATTCTAATGACGATGTCGGAGCCACAAGCCCTACTCAAATACGTACATATATGTGGATTTCTATTTCATTGGGAACCCTTTACGTCCCTTGCTATTGAATTATGATGGTTTCAAGTTGGAGTAATTACTGCAGTTGCTAATATTATTTTAATTAATAAAGCATTTTGAAAAGGACTAAAAAGAGGAAATTCCATGCGAACGCCATATACTTCCAATGGGGATAGACTTTTATGGAAAGGCGCTGATACAAGGAATAATATTTCTCAGAGAAAAGCAATAAAGTTACTCCTCACGGTATTCCGATTGTAAAGACATAAGTATGAATTCGTAAATTACATCCTTCTAAGTTCAGGCGGCAAGGAACATACTTTGGTGTCAACGAGGCCCGCGTTTTGCAAGCTTTCTGACTTAAAATACCGTTACGAAACTCACATCCGTTAAGTCTACACGACACCGAAGTAAACCTAAAGAAGATGTAAATGTATGTGTTAGGAAAACAATAAAACCAAAGAAAACTTTTTGATGCTTTACATGCTGACGTCATGGGGTAAAGAAACCTTAGCTGGCGTTTACCTACAATACGCGAAAAGTTTACCAAAAAGTTGTTGGTTTGTTTGCAAGAAGAAAGTATACGAACAGATTTTTACAATTTTTCATTACCTTTGAAAAACGGAGATATTCTTAGTTTACGTGGTACTTTAGGCGTATCCTTTAGCCCATTTAGGCCATTTTCTATACCAACCTGCGTGTAAGAAGTTCCCATGTGTCTGCTAATTTTATACCGATAGCTTCATTTTACGCCCAATAGAATGTTTACAACTGACATTAAGCAGACGGAGAGGCGGACAGATGGACATGCGTAAATCTATTTAGAATATGGAAGAAGGGATCCAATCGACTTTTATTTATGTTTGGTATTTTTACGTCATTTTTGTTTTGTTTATAAATATTGCCCTAAGATAGATTCCTATCTCTTCCAGGTCACAATGCGTGCATTAAAAATTGCACAAATTTTCAGTGTACGGAGTTTTAATTATATTGTATTGTTTAGGTGTTTTTTTTTTCCTACTCACACTTAACTGTAGGTTTAATAAAAAAAACTAGATTGTTGTTCTACGGGATCTTACGGGGAATTTATTAAGCGTTTGCTCAGCTGAAAACTACGAAGATAAATAGAATGTGGAATACCACGTCTGACCGCCAGGTTAGCAAGTTTGACTTGATTTTATATCGATTTTTGCGCAGCATAGCGTCTATTACTTCTTCATTCTTTTACGTCCTCGCTTGTCCTTTTCGATTTTAATCAAATTTAAACAATAATTATTATCAATGATTTTAACGCAAGAGTTTTGGCCAAAAATAGAGGCGAACTTACGATTTCTCTGCTTCAATAGACTCAAGTAAAACACGTATTATGCCTATTAATAATTGAAGGCGTCAAACTTTATGCTTCCAAATTATTCGCATAGCTTTCTTGCCTACCTTCCGCTTTGTCTAACTTCTTCAAAACGATCTCTTCTTTCATTAATGTAATTATTTGTTCCGCATCTTTTATTGCTCGCTGCATTCTGTCAAGATCATTGCAAAGATTTTCCAAATCGTCATAACGTGTCATAGCGCATCGCTTGAAATAAACATCGATGAGTTTATTTTGTTTGGATTTTAATAAAGACTTTTACATTTTGACGTTTCATTGTACACTGCAATGAAAACTCAATACGCGATTACTGTATAGTGGTAGTGTATCATTTACAAAGAATTTCCACGTCCGCAAGGAATCGAAAATACAAAATTTAAAAAGATCTATACAATTTGTTTAGGTATTTAACACGTGTGTAAATAAAAACGGAAGAACGAAAAATAAATACGTATGCCTATGAATCCTAGGCTTGTCATATCAAAAATTCATTCATAGGAATTTGGAAAAATTATTCCGATCAAAAAACAAATAGAACAAGGAATAACACTACAGTGGGCCAAGGCTCACTATACTCAATGCCCTACACCACATCACGATTATTCATACAATGACTACTCAAAACAGAGCTTTATATGAGAAGTGGCCGAAAAAGCTGGCCGAACCGATCCATTTTCATTAGCGAACGTTCTTGGACCAAGAACGCGTCAGTATAACAAATTTTATCAATATATCTAAATGATTGGGGGCTCTAGGTTGAAAACAAGAAAACAAGACGGATAGTTGAGCAAGCAGACAGACGGAAAGACACGCTTAAATCCAAACGAAAAGTGATTTTGAATTTCGAATTATTGGCCGGTATGTCCTATTCCCCCTTTCTCAGATCCTTGGTGGTATTGCACACATCCCCACAAACTTATCACACCCTCGCACCGCAAGTTGTGTAGCCTATAATCATAGGTCAAAATTCGTGTCATTTGCATTTTCAAATCTTTTCGCCAAACTCGTTGCGTAGCAGTATTTTGCCATTCTAAATTTAGAATACATAGGTCTATTTTTTGCACACCACCACCGCATAAGATGATTCTCGTAAACCTAAACCCTCATATGCCAAAATGGCCTAATTGTTAATTTCTTTGTGATGAAAATTTATTCATTATACTAATTAAATAAAAAAATTAAGTGGACTTAATTTAAAGCTCATTGCTCTATTTCTTGGCCGCACTCCATATAAGATGTCCCATGAGTAGTAAGCTTTTCGGAAAAAGCTTTAAGTTTTTTTGTATTTAATGATAAAAATTAATTCATGGAAATTTGGATCACATAGGTCTATTTTTTTTTGGACTCTAACTTGCACAGGCTCTAACTTGCTACGACGAAACATAAACTCTTATATGAGGAGAAAGTCTACGAAATCAACCTTATCAAGTTTGGATCAAGTAGGGCCACTTTTTGGATTCGACCGTATATAAGGATTCTCAGGAAATGTAGGTCCTTATGTGGCAAGAAGGCATAAATGTTAATGTTTTATGATCAAAATTTGTTCATGAAAGTAACTTAACATAAAAATCGCTCGCTGTACCGAGGTGAAGGCTACTTAATTGTGGGCCGTAGTCCACCATAGTGTTGTTTTACTTCTTCGAATTTATCTAAGTTTTCTCGTTCGATTTACTGAGAAAACCAGGATGTATAGGTCAAGGTTTAAAATAAAACGAAGACGCCAATTACAGCAAGCGTTTTCTAATTCAATTTTATAATTGCATACAATATCAAGTGGACATCAAGTATCAATTGATAAATAGAGAGAGAACAGTCGTCGTTGTTCAAGTGCGTCTCTAGCTTGACTTCATCGACCAAGCTATTAATGGCTGTTATGCGAAGTATGCGGTTAATCTAAACTTTTAATTTTCATTGCGCTTTTATTAATCGAACTTCAATTTTTTTTTCAATCAATTGATATTTTTTTTCAATTTCATAGACAACTTTCATTTGACAGGTGAGAGAGGAATTCAATTCGTTACTTTTGCGGTAATATTGAATATTTTAGAGCATTTTTTCTATGGTCATTTGTTGTTTAGGTATTGCTAAGCTTGAACGAAGGGAAATGTGTGATGGCTATGAATACACGAATCCCATTGTTGTCGGCAATGAGAGAGATGTGCCCGATAATGGCATGAAACAATTTGATTTGATAGACAGCAAGAAAGTGCTGTTGATTAAGCAAAAGGGTCAGTTACATGCAGTGGGGTCCAATTGCCCCCATTATGGCGCGCCTTTGGAAAATGGGGTTTTGAGCGATGGTCGTATACGCTGCCCCTGGCATGGAGCATGTTTTGATATCAAAACTGGTGATATAGAAAACTTTCCCGGGCTTGATTCGTTGCTTTGCTACAAGGTCGAAATTAGTAAAAGTGGTCAAGTAGGCATTATGGCCAGGCTTAAGGATGTAGGCTTGGTTAAGCGCGTTAAGGATATGGTTAAACGTGATTTGAACGATCCTAGTACATTTGTGGTAGTAGGTGGTGGTCCCGCCGGAGGAATATGTGTTGAAACTTTACGCCAGCAGGGATATGCCGGGCGTCTTATCTTAATTTCGAAAGAAGCGTACTTGCCGTATGATCGCGTTCAAATCTCCAAGACAACGGACGTCAAGATCAAGGCTTTACAATATCGTCAACAAGAATTCTATGACGAATACGACATCGAAACTTTCTTAAACGTGGAGGCAACCAAAGTTACAGGCGACAAACAAACAATCACTTTATCGAACGGTATGTCAATTCAATATGACAAAATGTTTATTGCCACCGGATGCGCCCCGATAATACCGCAAATTACTGGAATTGACTTAAAGAACGTCGTAATCATACGAACGTACGATGATTTAGCGGCCATAAGCAAAGCTAAGGACGAGAAAACTAAAGCGGTTTGTCTCGGCTCAAGCATCATCACACTTGAGGTAGCGCAAACTTTAATCAGACAAGTTGAGAGTGTAAGTAGCGAAAGAACAATTAGTTCACCTTAACTAAAGTGAATACAAGGTACTCCTAGTTAGGTAACATGCTAATAAATCTGCGCACTATTTTCTTATTGATAATCTAGGTAACCATTGTGGGAACAACTGATCTAATTGGAAATGAATTTTTAGGTGACGTGATCGGTGAACGTGTTCTTCGCCTTTTCACGAATAATGGTGTAACTGTACTCACGAATAGCGACATTATTGAAATCTTTTCTAATATGAATGGCGAAATAGAAAAAGTGATGTTAATGGACTATAAAATGTTGCCTTGCGATTTGCTAATAATAGACGCTGATGTCAAATTGAATACAACATTTTTAGAACGGTCCGGGTTGAAATTAAATACCGACGGTTCTATTGATACTAATGTATACTTAAGAACTTCTATTGAAAGTATTTACGTAGGCGGTGACATCGCCAATGCACCCGTCTATAGTATTGACAATGAATTTGCTGTCATTCGCAATTATCAGATTGCACAAAATCATGGCCGCGTAGCTGCCATAAACATGATTAAAAGTCGATCCAAAATTTTACGGACAGTGCCTTTCTTCTTTACGAAACTCTTTGGAAAAAGTTTCCGTTTCTCAGGCTACGGCGAGTATACGGATCTTATTATTGAGGGCGATTTAGAAAATCTGCAATTTGTTGCTTACTTTATAAATAACGCACTCAAAGTTGTACGCGTTGGGTCGTGCGGCTTCAATGCAGTGGTCGCAAAATTTGCGGAACTACAAAGTCAAGGAGTTAGTTTGACACGCAAAGATGTTGAAAAGACCGAGATGGCGTGGACGAAACTGATAAAAAGCGGCTAGCGCCGTAAAAGTAGATGAACTAAACAGATGACTAGAATTTGTTGCCACTAGATTTTATAAATTGTTAATAAAACTTTTTAATCATCTTCTTTAATTTATTTAATTTAAGTATGGAACGGAAGGGTGGGCAAAAAATTCAGCAAACAATATTATCACGTGCGATGATGTGAAGTTTTTCGAGATAGCATTCTTTTGCTTTTATGGACGGGTGGCAAATTTTTAAGATCAAAGATAAGTGACTGCTATATGTCGTGTTTGGTCAAACACCACACCGTTATTATGCCTTATGTATTCGCCAGATTTGGCTCTCTAGAGCTTGTACCTATTCGCAAAAGCGAAAAGACCCAGAAAGGGCAGAGTTTTGGCATGATTAAGGAGATAAAGACCGTAACGTCGAAAGAGCAGAAGGCCATGCCAAAGAACTTACACCACTGTTCACTCGTTTTGGCAATAATACACCACACATATTGCACACTATTTCCATGCATAGGCATACTTTTTATGAAAAGTCACGTATTGAAGGATGCCGTAAACATCAGACGGCGTGATTCAAATTTAGTGAATTTAATTTGATTCTCGCGATTGCTTTTCGTGATAACCTATATTCCAATATTCAAGTTAAATTCAGAATTATTTTTTTCTAAATGGGTAGCATTGTGACACACACCTCTGTCAAATTTCACATTAGTGTTGTGAAACCAAAGGATCACAACTCGAGAACCGTGTTGGCATTTCTAAAGGGTCAGCCGACAACATTTTAAAAGATATTTTGGGCTTGAAACGAGTCGAATGTCAATTGGTACCCTGTTTTTAAAATTTCTTTGAAAAAGAGCGTCGCGTTAAAATCTGTGAGGAAATGACTTCTGATTATCGCATTATTACAAGAGATGACACATGCATCTATGCATACGACCCGGAAATCACCGATCAATCGAGCGGATGTTATGCAAAACGTCTAGGCAAGACCTTAGTTATGGTTTTTGAAAACATCAGTGTTTTGGGCTCGAGTCGCGTTTATCGAGTTTTGTCGAAAAATTTCGGAAACCTTAATTATTTTCCTTAAAACGTCTTTTCAAAATAAACTCGAACAAGTGGACCGATTGGAACGGTTTTCAATAGCGCTCGTCGTTGGGGCAAAGCATGACAGTGTACAAAATTTCATCGAAATATTGTAAGCATGGACAGAGATCAGACGGACAGAGGGGCAAGCAAGCTTAGATTAATTCAAGAAATGATTCTGAATCGGTTGGTATAATGAAAGATGGATATTAAGCTTTTCTGCGTGTTACGTACGCCCGCTTAGTAGACCTTATACCACAAGTGACATAGAGTATGTTTATAGATCCCTGTCGGAATACTGTTATAAACTTTCAAAGCCAGAAAAACACCTCCCTCCGTAACTGGCAGAAATGCTTTACTTTTTGAACACATTTTGAATATAGGGTAAATAAGCATCAACCGAAATTTTTGTCGAATGAATTTCAATTTCAAAAAAATGAAACCTTTCAAAATTGATCTTAGCTATATTCGAGCAAAGGATGTTAAGAGTCCTGTCGAAGAGTACACTGAACCAGTAGCTGTGTGCCATGCCATGGACGTGCGGGAATATGAAATGAGGGAATTCGATTTCATTAAAGGTAAAAAAGTATTAATCGCCAAACAGCGCGGTCGAATTCACGCTTTAGGTAGTTTATGTCCCCACGCCCATGCTCCGCTGGCGAAGGGTGTTTTGGGTGAGGGACGTATACGCTGTCCCTGGCATGGAGCGTGTTTCAACTTAGAAACCGGAGACATTGAAGATTTTCCAGGCATCAACTCGTTACCTCGCTATAAAGTGGATGTAGAAAGAGGGGGTTTAGTCATGGTACGAGCAAGAGTCAAAGATTTTCGGTGTGCAGGACGCGTGCAAAAAATGGTTAAACGTGATCCAGAAAACCCCCTTGTGTGTCTTATAATTGGCGGTGGCATCGCTGGTCACATGTGTGCCGAAACTTTACGTAAAGAAGGTTTTACGGGCAAAATTTTAATGATATGTAAAGAACCGTATTTGCCATACAATCGTGCGAAACTAACAAAAGATCGAAATGTCACAATGAAACAGATCCAATTCCGCCCAAAAGAATTTTATGATGAGTATAATATCGAAATAATTTTGGATACTGAAGCCGTTAAAGCGAATATGGAGGAGAAGTCAATAACGACATCTGACGACGTCCGATTGCTTTATGACAAAATGTTAATTGCCACCGGCAGCAGTCCAAGAAAGCCATCTATTAAAGGTATCGATTTAAAAAACGTGTTCACTCTACGCGATTACGATGATTGGGAGCATATAAAAGAAGCGTCAAAAGTTAAGAATGTTGTTTGCATAGGTTCCAGCTACATTATATTGGAGACGGTACAAAGCCTAATATCTAGCGCACACACAAAAGTAAGTGCAGCAAAGAAAACAAATAAAAATTTTTACATCTTAAAACGCACTCACACTTAGAAGTCACTCGGGCATAGAACATGCCTCAAGTAATCATATGGTCTTTCTGCCTACGAAATCCAGCTTCTAATACGAGTTCAAAAAGTATACGAGAAATATATTTTTGGAAAGGAGTTTTGTGATCACTTTTCGCTGTCTGCATTCCGTTCCTCCGCTAGATAGTATTAAGAGTTACTCACTGTCGCCGATATTGTCTAGCGATTTCTTCAAGACACTTCTTAATGTTCATTATAAAACAAGTAAGGACATTGTAGTCGGGTGACGCCGACTACTAAATACCCTACACCATATCGCTCGTTTTGACAATAATACATCAAAAGGTACACATTATTTTCATGAAACCCCGCACATTGGAGGGTTAGCCTCTGTCTCCCTATAAGAAACGCCTATAAGAGTTGGAGTCCAAAAAACTAAATATATGTGATCCAAATTCCCTACCGTCACATACGTCTGCACTAACTTAATGTACCCTGTACCACAAGTCGTTTACGGTACAAATATCACCAATTGATTAATAAATCGTTAATTAATAGCTTAAGGCGGCGAATAAACAAATAAACTTAATTTTCTTATATGTTTCGTATTGACTTTTTTATCAGGTAACAGTTGTTTCCCGCAGTCCAGTTCCCATGCTGGGATACGGCTTAGCAATTGGCGAACGTATTTTAAAATTATTCAGGGACAACATGATTACAATGCTTATGCAAACTACAGTTGTAGAAGTTGTGGGCGATGCCGATGGTAATGTAACACAACTCACGCTGAACGACGGTCAGCAATTGCCATGTCAGTGTTTGATAGTTGGAATTGGTGTGCGTTACAACACAGACTTCTTAATTGGCTCGGGTCTGCCAATTAATGCTGATGGTTCAATTCAAGCTGATACGTATTTGCAAACTTTAATCGATGATGTGTATGTTGCTGGCGACGTCGCCCATGCGCCTGTACATTCTGATAATAATCGCTGCTCCTCGATTGGCCACGATCAAACAGCCCAATATCATGGCCGCATAGCTGCCATAAATATGGCCGGTTCAAGGCTGGTGGACTTACGTACTGTACCGTTTTATTCAACAAGGCTCTTTAACATCAATTTTCGCTGTGCGGGCACTGGTCGCTACTCGGATGTTGTCATTGACGGTAATGTCGAAACTCTTAATTTTGCTGCCTACTATCTGGACAATCTCGACAAAGTCATCTCAGTAGTTGGTTGCAATCGCGATCCAATTGTGTCGCAATATGCCGAACTGAGAAGCCAAGGGAGAATTCTACGACGACATGATCTCCTAGATGCAAAAAAGCCATGGGCGGCTCGTTTGAAAGGACCAATAAAATGCTATTAAATGAAAATATATTCAATAATTTATTTTGTAAATAATTATTTTTTATTTCATAGATATGATGAAATAATAAAATTTTGTAAAATAACAACAGCGGAGTGTGTGTGTTGGAAATTGCAAACCATGCGGTTGCAAAAATTCACGAAAAGACAGAAATAATAGGAACTTCTTTATTTGGGAAAATCGGGCAGATTTCAGAAATGTTTTAAGCAATTAACTGTAACTGCGTACGACAACAATGATTTTTTGTACTTATTTTGCTAACAAGTTTACCTACAGCAGGTTAAAATAAGAGGTAAATATAGAAACGTGCGAAAGTCACTTCATTCAAACAAAGATTTGTTCTCCGTTAACGTATACAATTTGAAGCCTATCTTTAGGAAAAAGACAAAATCAATGGCGCAATATATAAACAATCATTTGTCTTTACTAAGTAAAATAACGTAAATTAAGTTGTGTGTTAACACTTGGAGTCTAAATGAAAGCTCGTGAACATGAATGGGATGGAAGCGCTTGATAAAGTAGAAAAATAGCAAGGAGATTGTGATGATTATATGTATAAATGCTTTCATCAGATCATTACAAATTGCTTGATTGCTTGATTGCTAATGTATCACACCTCGCTAACAATACCTACCTAAGAGATTAAGATTAAAAGCTCTAAAGCAATTCACTATTGGATGTGCCTAAGCAATGTCCCTTTCTTTCTCCCATATTTACAGACGTATAGACCACGTGTCAATCAAGCATTTGTCAATGGAACGTGAAATTTATTGGGATATTCCTTCCATACATGTATAAATCAGCAGCAGTTAAATATTATTTTCTTATTTTTATTTTTAAAGGAATTTTTTATTGCAAGTTGAATATGAAGAAATTATATCATAAAATAAGAATTTTCTTTGACTAATGAATAGAACAGAAAATACCTTACAAAGAACGAAAAAAAAACTGTATAAATTATCAACAATATAATTCAATTGATTTTTGAACTCTTAACTGACGACCTTGAAAGCATGCAAGCATACGGAGAAGACTACATCGATCCTGCTTTTTACGCTAATGATGATATTATGATGGTATGTATAATCACTATATAAACAATTCTAATATTGATGTGGCGATGGACACATAAAGCATCATCCTCGCTACAAATGGCTCAAAACACATTAGCAAAACACAAGCTTAGCAAGATTAATTGACTTATGCTAATGCCCCAGTAGCTGGGATCGGCTGACAGTTCTCCTTATCGTGCAAAATCGTTATCGAACTTTCATTTCGGCTTGAAGTTGATGGCATTCGATATGATAAATATTTCACTGTAAATACAACGAGCAAAAAGAAGCCGAATTCGACGCGATCCGCATTTTGGCGCATTTGATGATCCTGTGCTCTTCGTTTTTCGTGTCGTACACAGACCTCAATAATGAGAACCATAAACCCGTCCCTGTTTATTACATCCACTGCAGAAAAGTGGGACTGTTTTACAGGTCACGGACCAATTCAAGAATACTTAGCGCAAACCAAATATTGTAAAGTTCTTATTTGCAATGCAAGATACTAACCTTTAGAATTAACTATATCTCTAAGTGAGTAAATAAAAGTGATTGGATATTCAATTCTAAAGCTGTCTATGGTAGTGAAAGATTAAAAAAATTTTCTAGCAACGTGCATTTAATTCTCTTATAAATTCTTATCTGTAGCTATTGTTATTATTCGAGTGTATCTTTGTTAACGTTATCAAACTTATATTTCTATCTGCAAAAATTGCTTAGAAATTGTAAATGTAAATCCATATGTAAATTAAAGGGTTCTGCGTAAATGAGATAACGAATTGGTCATGAATTTATCTTAAAACTTACCTGACAAAATGTAAATTTATGATAATTATTCAAATACTTATACCTCGTGACTAATTCTCACAGCTAAAATAACTATATTCAAAAAACCGGAAAAATAGGTGCTCCCCCCTGTTCCACGAATTTCATGCCTTCTCATACAATTTCAATATTAATTTCATTTTTATTGTTTTTGTCTTCTTCGTTTATTCAATGCTTTTATATATTCCCTTCAAAAGTGGAACTTCTTCTCGTTTACTGGAAAAATAATTTGGTTTTTTTTTCTTTTCTTTTTTTACATAGTTTGCTAATTCTTGAAAGAGCATTTGTTTGTGAATTATTGTTTTCTTATTTTTATAAATTATTCCAAAAATATACATATTTAACGAAAAAATAGAAAAGTCGAAGAAAAATAAATAAATAAATGAACAACAAAACAATGCACAACTGACCTTATTAGCAGTCGTTTTATACAAAATAATAATAATAATAATAAAAATAAAGAACTGACAGCAAAAGACCGTGACATAACACAAAAATAGAGCAAACTAACAATAAAATATGCGTAGTGCCAAGCGTTAAGCGTTAAGGACCCTGCCGGTAGAACTCAGCTCGTTAGAGGTTCATATTTGCAAATAACAGCAAAAGTATCTCCGCCTAAACGTTGCGCTAGCCATTTATTTTTCACCACTGCCAATTTGAGAGTTTCGCAATTGAACCGGGCGTAAAGATTAGTGTGAAGGGCGCGACCCATACCTTCTATAATGAGCAAGTCAGTCTGATACGTTTTCAAAGCTTCGCAGAGATCTTGCGGCAAGGTACGCATATCTAGGCAAGGACCTCGTTGACCATTACCGAAGACTAGTAATCGCTTTTCGGAGCAAGCTCGCTTAAGTACCGGACATGAGCAGTTGCAACAATCCAATATGGCAGTTAGTTCACTACTGGTAACGTCGTTTAACGAAGGTTCGGTGTTTGCACAGAGCAAAACTTTTGTACCACGTTTCAATAATTCTCTTGCGAAGGGTAAAATGCCTAGTACCACATCTACTCCGCTATTATCCACAAATATTGCTGCACATTTATGGATCTCTTCCTCTTGTAAACGTTTCAACCACGCGTCTAAATCATCCATAAGCCAGGGTCTCTTTTGTATACGTTCTAGCGCTGCGTTTAATCCGAAGGAAGCATCCTCTTGCAAGATGTTTGTAACTGCTTGAGCACCCCAATCGAACATATTGCCGGCCAAGACGCCACGCACTAACTCCAGCCAACGTTCCCTGTCACTCTCAATCGCATCGATTTCTTGTAAGCGCGCACTTAATAAAGGCACAGCCTCCTCATTTTCCGTTTTTTTCTGTTCTTGCCAAGGATCTCTAAAGCCATGCAATCGCAATTGTGCATCATTCAATTCCAATAGTTCGCGTATACCTAGAACTTTATGGCTCTCACTTTGGGATTGATATTCTTGCAATTTGCTTAAATATGAAGAGCGAAATTGATTCGCTCTTTCTTCTGCAGAAGTGTCGGTGGCACGTTGGCTTTCTGAGGCTCTTTGAGCAAATTTTTCAATCAAATCACGAAAACAAGGGAACCAATAAGCCGCCGCTTCTTTATCTTTGTTTAAATCCAAAGTGTCGGGTTGATAAGTATTAGAATCCTTGACTAACACATTACAGTGCAATTCGCACATGCTGACACCCGTAGGAATACACAGTTGTTGAATATAAAATAAAAGAAAAAATAAACCACTAAAATGATTTTATGATTTCGTTAGCTACGCACATATATTCGTACACTAATATACAATCATTTACACTAATTAAATTATACCTTCAAGAAATGTTTGTACAAATAAATGGTGAGAAAAATTCGATGTTTGACAGATATATTCTTGCAAATTTTTAAAAATTTAATTGACTTTTAATGGAAATAGTTGCTTGTTTTCGAGATTTTTTTCTGTTGCAGTTATTTGTTCCTTAAATAAATGCCACTTCACGCAAGCACGCGGCCGCTTTAAGAAAATTTCAATAATTAAAACAGGCAGTTTATCATAATTGAAAAGAAATTCTTGTTTACTTTTATTAAGGTTTTTTCTAGTTCAAAAAACGATAAATATATATATGCATATACTTGAAAATTTGATTTAAAAAAAAAAACAAACTACCGAATTGACTGAAATATTTAATGTTAATAACAATAATAACAACCATAAATGATAACGACAAGCAGACAACACAACAAAGCAGGACAAGAATCACTAATGGGTATACGAGAAAAAGAGAAAGAAAGTGATAAACAAAACTAGAGTTGCCAAAGTTTCTGCTAATCAACTGACTTATAACGCAATATTATTTCATTATATCAATAGGATGAAAATTCAAAAGACGTCAAATATGTATAGCTTTTTAATAAAAATATATAACTTTAAGAATAGTTTCTTTAATCAACAACTATAATATTTGCTTTTATTTGCTACTTGATGTTATTAGCGCTGCCCTCTCTGTTTATTTAGGGATATCGCTTTAAATATGGTGAAATCAACTCTGTCAACCGCACAGCGGATTTCAACTCTTTCCGGTTGAATTTTTGTTAGATAAACAACCAAAAAAATGGTACGAATAAAAAACTTAAAATATATAAGAAATCGTATTATGTTACAAAACACTTGAAGTACAAAATGTTTCTGAAAACGCTGCTAATTAGAATGAAATAAATATTATAATGCGATTAAACCTAAATATATTAAAAAGAAAAATTTGTTTACATAGCGACATTTAAACGATAGACTAATCATTACTTATGCTCTTTATCACTTAAAGGCCAAACGTACGAAAAAGGTTGGTATTGTCGGTAAATATGGTACCCGATATGGTGCTTCACTACGTAAAATGGTTAAAAAGATGGAAATTACCCAACATGGTAAATACACTTGCTCCTTTTGTGGAAAGGTACATTAATTGCTCTTATATTTCGAATATTTGCTGATATATTTGTTTTCAGGACGCCATGAAGCGCGCCTGTGTTGGCATATGGTCTTGCAAACGTTGTAAACGTGTAGTGGCTGGTGGAGCTTGGGTATATTCTACTACAGCCGCAGCGTCAGTACGTTCAGCAGTGCGCCGCTTACGTGAAACTAAGGAATCTTAAAAGTTATGGCTTAAGTAGATAGTCTTAGCTAAATAGGTACGATTTATTATAAAAACTTGCTAAAATAGATTTTCATTGAATTCTTTCCTGGTGTAGATATGTTAATCAAAGATATATTTGTGCTTTGGCCATCTGAATGTTTATAAAGAAAAATAAAATGAAAAAAAAAAAAGAATAAAAATAAAAAAAGTGGAGAACTGTTGCTGTTATGAATTGTGAACGGAGCACTCATTCAGTGTGACTTCAGACAGATATACGGACAAAAAAGCCTACAGCTCTGAAGATGATTTTGATACAATCCGAGAATTCATCTTGAGCACCCTCTAATACACCCTGTACCACAAGTGATGTGACGTTCCTTTAAATGCCCCTATCATCACGTTTATTAAAAGAGATTCTTTAAAATTATGCGCACAACCAGAACAAAACAACAATAATAAAACTAAAAAAGAAAACTGACTACAGGAAAGAAGTTTGGTGCCCATTAGGCAATAAGTAAATGAAATCTTTTATCAACGGACAAATCATCTACACGTGCCGTAGAGATGTCTGCAATTAAGTTCGTTTCACAACTTTTTAGTAAAGCCAACCTAACGAGATTATATCGGAAAGCACGAGTTTCTTATTCCAATAAAATATACGGGACGAAGGGAAATGGCAAAGGTCGCATATTTTTGGCCAATGTGAATCGATTTCATTATGTATTGTACATAAATCTGCAGATTTCAATTTTGCTTTAGCAAAAAATGGTATTTAATATGCCTTGAGTAAATCTTTTTTGTTTTTTTTTTTGACACCAGCTATCGATAAATGTCTTTGCGAAGTAGAATAGTGAAACTTGGCAATCACGTTGCCAACAAAAGCAACTGCTTACTATCGTAGGTAAACAAATGAAAACTTTTTTTTTTTAAACAATAAATGAAAGAAAATGGAAATAATAAATTCTTATCATAGTAAAGATGAACATATAGAAACAGTAAGTGGCAACGATTTCACGATATTTCAAAATTTGAAACTCAAGTTAACTGAAACATTTTTTTCAAGGCGTCCGGTAACAAGGTTAGTCGCCAAACAATTTTGTGTGGCTCCCAGAATATCGCTACTGTGGTATCTGGAGGCAAAACAGCGTTACCTTCGATAATGCAGCAAGCTTTTAAGGTACAACGACGACCCTGCAGAGATGATACGGTTATAATATCTTTCTTACCAACTTCTCTACTTTTACCTACTTACAAGAATGGCATTTTTTCCTATGTATACGGAAGAGCCGATTGAAGCAGCAGATACTATTGCTCCTTCGCCGATGAATACGTGGTCTCCTATGTGCATAGGGAAGAATGCAACACCTTTGCCAAATTGTTTGTAAGACGGCCGTATTACAGCATTTTTACTAATCACACAATAACGACCGACACGAACATTAGCTAAATCAGCACGTATTATGGAACCACTTTGCACAATCACCTTATTATTTATGCTATTCACAATATAGTTAGTATGTTGGAAAAGGAATATATGAAATATCTCGAGACGACTACACTTTACGACTTTGAGTCACCCGTACCGGGACTGCCATTTTATTTGTGTTTTTTTCCTTCGATGCTGCAGGGATCGAACTTCCGTATTCGACGTCGAATGCGCCTATACAATTATCTAGAATTTGATAAGGGCAGCAGATTGCTTTTAAATTATAATTATTTTCAATTATTTGCATTTTCAACGCCTTACTCTTCATACCATCGTTGGGTAAATCTCTAAATGAATTCAAACAAGTGGAAAAAGTGTACTTGGTTGTACCAAACACTCATTTATTTAAATAAAATAAAACCTATGAACACTCCCGAATCTCTAAACTGATACGCTAGGACTATTGTAAGACTGGTAGGAACCTGCCCCGCTGCGCTAGTTGGCCCATTGCCCCCGTTCAGCCGTTTATATAGGTGTGTAAATTTGCCTAATATCTATACTTAGCATGAAATAGTTGGGATATTGCTTGACCTAATAATCCCTCACTGAAGGATGAGGGGTGTATTTATTTTGTTCAAAGGAAACTTTACAGACTCTATAAAGTATATATATTCTTGATCAGCATCAAAATCTGAATCGCTTTAACGATGTCCGTCGGTGTAATGTGCGTTGTAAACATTCTCTTGGATAACACGCAGACGCAGGCTTCAAAAACTTTATAAAGTATTTTAGCATATAGTTTTCTTACGTCTTTAGACTTTGTTTATGTAGAGATAGAAGTGCTCCACTTATGTTAAAATATAATTTTTTTTCATGTACGGATTCCTCTTTCCGATTGAATAAGCAGAGAGGGATAGAGAGAGAGAAAAGAGAGAGAGAGAGAGAGAATGTGGTAAATCAATTGAATAAACTTTCATATGAAATAACTTTTATTTAATTTTTTCCTATTTTATTATTTTTATGACAGAAAAAAATTCTTTTACAATAAAAATCTCACTTAATAAATATTTAAAAAAAAAAA
>CCAG010009728.1:0-28584 GCA_001077435.1 Glossina morsitans morsitans
AAAAAAAAAAAAAATTTAATAATTAGTAGAATTTCTTTTGACTTCTCAATAAGAATCAATTGTTTTGTTGTCTTATGTAAACCTTATAAATAGAATTCCATACATTTTCTTTAAATTAAATTAAATATTCTAAGTATTGTATATTAGTTGAGAAAAACAATTTCTATAGGAATTAAGATGGGGAAAAACTGGACTACAAAATTCAGTTAACAACAAATCATTAGGAATATATGTGAATACATATTGCACCATTGCTTAAGGTAGAAGAAAAAGGAAAATCATATATATAGATATATTGATTTTATCAAAATTTTACAATAGTGTATATATATGTATATATATGGGAATGGATTAATACTACAATTTTTTTTCTGTTGTATAAATTTTATTTAGCTAAAATTGTTATACGGGAAAACTATTCGGTTATGATTTTGATGTTTAGGAAATCTTTAATTTTTTTTTTTTTTTTTTGTTTACAAAACGTACGATTCAATATATTTTATTGTTTCTATTTTAAATTAATTGAGCAATTTTAATATTTTTTTTTTTTTTATAAAATAATAAATTCGTTAGATTATATGATCTTTTTACATATCGAATTTTACGATTTTTTTTTTTTTAGTGCATTAATTATTTATTATTTACAGATTTCAAAACCGTTTGATATTATTTATATTTTGTATTACTTTTATTACATTTTTTTCCTATGTAATGGTAAGTTATGGAAATTAGAAAAAATTATGATATGCTACCTTTTTTTCCTTATAAATGTTATTAACAATGATCTATAGAATTGGAAAATCTATTTAAATATATTCTTCTGTTTTGTTTATGGAATGAATTTTATTTAATTAATTTTTTGTATTATATAAAATATTTATTTTTAACATTTTTTTTTTGTTTTTTATAACTACAAGTTTCTGTTTATTCTAATTATAACCCACCACCAAAAAACGGGAATATAATAATCTTGCAAAAGGACGTATCAGGGATCTTATAAAAAGTAAACGCATTAATGATTAGATTCTGCTCCGCTCTGTTCTAAGTAACGAACATTTAAGTAGAATTCTGGCTCATATATATTTAGATCACTTTGATAGGAGAAGCATAGATATGTTCAAAAATATTGGAACAATGGAAGAATCTCAACATAAGTCAAATGTTCTTATGTATATTCTTGTTATGGTCTTATTTAATATGAGGATCTCGAGTAAAAACTCAATGGCCGTGGGCTCAAATCTCAAGTGCGGCAGAGTTTTCAATAAAGCCGACAGTCTAAGACGCTAGTGCTAGTGCTTTAAGACTATTTCTCTGACTGAATTAAAAATAAAAATAATAACAGTAACATAACATGTAGTGTATGTCGTTCGGACAATTGTTCGGGTGTTTATCCAATTCATAATAACATTCGGACTAAAAGCATTTGTTACTAAACTATTAGAGGTGGTGGGCGTACAAGATTCGAACTAAAACGAATACATTTTTTTTATTTACTTTGTTATTTCATTTTTCTTTCTGTACATATACAACCATAGTGTAGATAAAAAAAAAATAAAAATGAAAGAAAATATTCTAAATTAACGAAAACTTAAAGGTATGCATAGTTTAATTCGTTGGAGTTAGAATAAAAAAATCAAATATCTACGATTTTTATTATAAGCAACAGCATTCTTTATAAATTTTTTTTCTTGCCTCTGCTGATATTAAAAAAAAAAAATCTAACTACTTTCAGTATATTACACTTAATTCTTCTTCTTATTAAAATACATTTAAAAACAAAGTGTTCTTCGTTAGCTACACGCCAAAAAGAAAGCAGTAAAAAATTAAGAAAACTACTTATACTTTTAAAAAACTGAAGTGCAAACCTCTTTAAATTACTTTTATATATTATTTACTGTGTTTAATACACAAGTTTGTGTTTCGCAATTAAACAATTAAAACGTTGCAATCGATCAAGGCCGATCATTAGATATGTTGCACCACCGACTTTTTCAAAATAAGGCGTTTTATGGAGAGCGATATTTCCAAGAATCCCCTTGCTTTGTCAACTCTGATCCATGTTAGGAATGTCTTGACGAACCTCAGACATTCACATTTAAATTGATGGACAACTTGATTCAGGCAATAATTCTCTTATAGTAAAACGTGAGACTGTATCAAGTCGCCGAATATGTTGCATACATTTGCGTAAACCTTTTAAACCTTGTACCACATGAAGTGGTGTACGTTGTTTACGTGCTTTACACAACTTATTTAATTTAAGTTATAAATAATTAAATAAATACACATTATTTTTAAATATATATTAAAGAGCGCTAAACAGGGAAGACTTTATACAATGCATTTGCACAAAGAAGATTACTACCGAAGAATGGTTCTGTATCATCTGAAAAGACGTAAAGGAAATTTCTACTCAACTTGCTATGTTGCTATACTGTTAGTTAAGAAAAGAGTCTGTGCCGATTTAGCCTTAACGTTTGCCCACCCATCTGTCTGTCTATCTGTCTGTCATCTCTTATTGGGGCACTCATATATCAAATTTAAAAACGGGATCTGGTTAAAAGCACGCTCTAAGCTACGAAAGCATATAGAACTAAACTTGGTTGCAAATACTTCTTGAGGCATGCCAAAGAGACGAGTGCAAAAAACTTTCAATTGAACTTGTGCGATACAACCATAATTAGCAAAATACTTTATAATTGATTTTGGGTATATCAAGGATTTTTCTCAAAATTCTTATTTAGTTTTAATTAGAAATAGTTTTGCTAAAAAATAGAAAAATCTACATTACGTTTTAGGGATGAGTGCAATTCTCTTCTAAAGATATTTTTTTAAATGTTCGGTAAGCGATATAGCGTAGAGCAATAGATCGAGTATGGAAACATTATGATGCTAAAAACTCAAATAATCTAAAGGAAGCAAAAATATATTATACGGTCGACCGCGGCCCACTTTTGACTACCCCACACCACGTCGCTTAATACAGCTTTAGAAGACGACTTTCCAAAATAAAATCTCATATAGCAAGTGATTGAAAAAGTGATCCAATCTGAACCACTCTCTATAGTGTTCGTTCTTCGGGCAAAATATGACGGTATAGCAAATCTAGTCAAAATATCTCAAAAATACATGTACAGACAACCGATAGACGCACGGAAAGACAACCTTAGATCGATTCAGAAAACGGTACTGAACGGATCGATGGATCTATCTCAAGTATTTCGCACAAGCTTAACATATCCCATACTACAGGTGGTGTAGGATATAAAAATTAATAGAAGCTCTCTTAAAAAATTGAAGAATTATTGGAGAAAATGTGTTTTTTTTAGTCCAATACTTTGCGCTAAAGCCTATTATAGCCTATTGTGGCGTCGGGTTGTGTCGAGTATAAGAATATATATCTTTTTGTAGTAGAAAAGTTTTTGATTAAATAAAATTTTGAATTAAAAAATATTAAATGAAATTAATTTTAATTGTCGTTGTTATGTTCTTTTTAAATTTTTTTAATAAAATTTTCTAAAATTGTTTTTCATTTTTAAATGTAATTTTCCTTTTTTATACACCTGATTGAGTAACACATAATGAACTAATTAGAAGATTGTCTTCCTTTTTTTCCGGGGGCTACACATCAGCAAATGCATATAGAAATTATTGCAAGATAATCGTGCAATCGTCTAAACTAGCTATACTAGAAATAGCCTTGACAGTCGTGAAGCTTACTTAATTCTCAAAGACTACACACACATACACACACTTTCACTCATCAGAAGGAGATTGAAAAGAAAAAGGAGAAAATATAATTTATATTATGAACAATAAGGTAATAAGCTTTACTAACTACTAATAAGCTGTACTAACGATAAAAAATTAAAAATAAAAATAAAAATAAAAAGGAGGAGAACTTAATAATAAAATGTGTTTCCAGTTAATAATGAAAATATTTTTAAACCTAAAAACACATACAATAACAATTACAACTAATGAGCTTGCCACTTAAATTTTGATTCCATTAGCCATTGTTGCCCCCGATTGAAGTTGCAGGGACGCAGCAGTGGTGTGGTGGGATCTTCGCGAGAAGGCCGCTCTAAGCAGTGCCCCGTATTTGTATGGCGTATTGATTTATACTACATTGGAAGCAATAGGAAAAATGTTACGGAGGGGAACCATAAATACACAGAGTATGAGGAAATTTTTTACCTCATTATTGTACACCCATTCCTGATTTCCACCCATATTATGACAACGCACCATATTGACCGGCCCCATCGTATGTGAGGCGTCTAAGCACAAATCATCTGACATGATTTGCTGGCGTTTCGTGTAAGCGAATACTTGATTGCCTCCCAGGCCATGACAATAGCTGACACCGATCTTCTCACCATATTTACGACCCATTGTATCTAAACAGGTCTCCGTTTCAGCATTACGTATCTAAAAAAAGAAAAGGTGAAAAAATACATTTTATTTCTGTTGCTGTAATTAAATTTGATTTACGTACTTCTCCTAAATAGTAGTAATCCAATGGCATTAAACTCTCAGGATAGATATTTTCCAGATACCAACGGAAACTTTTACAATTCAAACGTTCACGTAAAGATTTGCGTTCGCTCACATCGCCAGCTGAAGCTTTACGGGCTCCTGTTTGTAGTTCATAACGACGTTTACAAAACATTAAAAAATGAAAAAAAAAAAGTTCTTTTTATTAAATTTTTTCTCTTAATTTTTTTTTTTTTTGTTTGTTATTGTGATGAGTTGGCAGATAAGTTAGTGCAGTGAGTTTGGTTGTTCCGTAAAAATATTCCACATATGTAAGTGAGTAAGTGAGTGAATTTATAATGGATTTTTATGGAAATTTATTTTCATTTCATTTCAAATTTATCTATATAAATATATATACATAAGAAAATTTATGCAAAAGGTTTTTAATACAATTTATAAATATTTTATACATATTATATTATAACAGTGATTTAAAAGTAATTCCGAGAGAGTTTTGTGGAACTTGGAACGACGATAAGAGAGATAACATGACATTGCAAGAATAATTTCGAATATAAATTGCAATGTAATTTTATTACAATATATAATAGTACTTGATATAGTTTCACAGCAGTACGTCCATACGAGTATTGTTAACTGAGAAAACAAAAGAGCAAACAACATGCACATATACGCACATATACTTTAAAAAAGTATTACATTTTTTTCCAGCGACGTTGTCTTAGTGCCCCAAATCTCAGTTGCAAGGGGACGCGCTAAACGGCTTTTCACTGTTGACGTTTTAAAGTTTGCAAGTCTTGCACTCAGATGTAAATTAAAAAAGATAACGTAACATTTTTTTTCCTTTTTTTTGTGCTTTAAAATGACCAATCACTCAGGGCATGTCCCCGATATGTGTAACGCGTTGGTGGTCAGTAACAAGCGGGGAAAGAGTGAAAGAGGTAGGGATTAAGGACGGAGCCTAGTGGACGTACACCCAATCGGTAAGTGCTGTATGACTTCATTGACTGGGCGCTCACTATTCCTACGACTGGAGCCTGTCCACACATCACTTAACGAGGGGAGGGTGTGCTCATTTTGCATAATACTCGTAACACCCAAAAGGAAGCTTCAGAGACCCTATGAAGTACACATATTCTTGATCAGCATGAAATCCTGAATTGATTAAGCGATGTGTGTCCGTCTGTTTGTTGTGTGTATGCATTCACTTTTTATACCCTACACGATTTACCGGTTCGAAACGGACCATTGTTTCGACCGCTTCCCATATATTGCCTTATTTCGAAAAGAGAAAGTTATATGAATAACTATAGGGCGACATAGTGTCTTTAGTTGTTATTTGCAAATTCGTTTTTAAAGAAAGTTCACGACCATTAGATTTACGGAAAATCCAAATCAATATGTTTCGATATTACTATGGGAATTTGTTTATTATATGGCCAGGTATGCCAGTGACTTTGTAGTTCTTAGAAATTATAGAGGGGACAACATGATTTCACTTTCCTTAGACTATGACTCCACTTCAAGTGTAGATTTTATGGAAAGCATAGGAAGAGAATAAGGGGCAGGATTTTAGTAATCTTTCTGTCATCAACATTTAAATCACTATTATTATTTTATATATTTTTCATTTATTTCTTAAATATATAATATTATCAAGTTTCTTATATAAATCCCATTTAAATATTAAAAAAAAAGGAAAAATAAAGACATTAAAAAATTAAAGCGTTTGTTTTGTGCTCATGAGATAAAACAAAAAACAAGACAGGATAACAGCAGGATGTGTGCAAAATAAAAAGATGAAAGAACAATGCTGTTGAACAACAGACACACATATCGGCAAACATTAAAGCAAAATGAAAATACAACAAAAATACGAAAAACCAAAAAAAAAAAAAAAAAAAAAAATATAAATAAAAAAAGAAATGCACGTTCATATGTATGCATATACATATAAACACACAACCAAACCCAATAAAATGAGAATAAAACAAATGTTGGGAAAACACAACGCCAACTTAAAAAAAAAGTTTAAATATTGTATATTAAACAGGCAACAAACCAACTGTAAAATTAATTTAATTACAAAATAAAATCCATTGAAGTGATAAATAATAATAATAATTATTAATTTTTTAATCAATATACAATACATAAATACAATAAAGAGGAAGTTCTTAAAAACGGAAAATAAAAGCAAACAAAATAGAACACAGGACATCAAAAAAGGAAAGGAAAGCGAATAAAAATCAATCTATTAATGAGCAAGGTAAGGGGAAAGTGTATACCATAACGTAAACGACGAAATCATGATGAAAAAGAAAGAGAAGTTTAAGAAGATTCATAAATTATTTCATATGCCGAACTTAAAGTGTACTCATGTGGATATTAATAATGGAAAGATATGATGGAAAGACATGGTCAAAAGAGGACGAATAAGAAATTACAATATATATATATAGTTATATACTGACTGTATGGCATGGCATGGATCATGGATTCGAAAATGTTTCGATTGTTGAATTTGTTAGAACTGCTAAAAGGTACGCAGTCAATACGCAGTGTTGTAATTGAATTACTCTTATTTTGCTCTAACCTTTGCGGGAATCACCCGATATGTGCTATTGTTATACCCTGACCCAAAATGCTGGCTAGATATAGTAGTCTAAGATTTAAAGATTCTTCTTTTTTTGCAAAATTTGCCTCAACAATGAACTTTTTTCATTTCCTGCATAGATTTGCTATGATGAACTTAGTAACTATCTTAGTTGATTGAAGCATTAATTTACTGCTAGACTTTTCATCAACATTTTCCTCGTTCTTTTAATACGAACAATTACTCAAGGTCTCTCGCCTATATACGATGTAACACGATGACGGTCAGAAAGAGGTGGAAAAAGAGATAAAGATAGGTAGATAGACCTCAGCCTAGTGAATATGTGGACAATCGGCTTGCACCTACTCAGCATTCAATAAAAAGCTACGACCAAGTATGCTCTACCGCATTGAGAATTGAGATCGCGGACACTGACTTGGTAGTCACGATTTTTATGTACCCGGCTACTCAGTCCTGGTGTACGCACATGTTTTTATTTTCACGGTCACAAAGGAACGTTCGACTTAGAAATGGACACATCAGTTGGGCTGTGCGGTATGCAACTAACTCCAGGACGAACGAGTGGGGCCGCTGAGAAAGCGGTCTAGTCCTGTGAAAGGAGTTAGTTGGCAAGCAAATACCTTTTTATTTTTGTAAAACACTTGGCCTGGATTTGCCCTACAGTAAAGTACTGCTGCACTTTTGATCGGTATTTGCAGATGACCATGAGAAATAACTGCGTCAAGCCTTTTTGGAAACATTTTCTTCTTCGAAATCGTTTCAGACTTACAGTATAACTGTCGATATGTTTGAGCACAGCAATACACAGTTTGCCCACCAAATTATACCCATCTTCTCAAAAAAAAGAAGTCTCTATTCTCGAGAATATCTTTTAATTAAACTTTACCTTAAAACCATGTGTATAAATTTTTGCCGTTTCTTTCATCTTCAGTGCCTCCAAATTACAGCCAATCGTTACGCGAGTTGACATTGTGGTCTTAACGCATTACTGTCGCTTTTAAACACACGGAATGTAATTTTGCGTCCTGCTAGAAAAGTAGTGGTTATTGTCAAGCTGAAGCATACTTTCAGGTTTCCTTTAAGGCTTAAGTAATGTTCTTTACAATAGGTTCTACTGTCAGTTATAAACGTAGTATTTGTAGGCTTTGTCTGCTGAAGTTTCCAGTTACTGTGATGACGCGATTACTTTATTCTTTGCATATAGTCTTCTCTAACTTTTGTCAACTTGTAAAACTCAAAAGGCTATTGAAGGGATAACTCTTTTCAACCAGAAATGAGACAAAAATTAAAACGTAGGCTGTGTTCAAAACGATACCCAGCAAAGATGCTTTCCATCATTATCCCTCAAATGGCAAACCGCATTAGCAAAAGCGTGTATCAGCGGTTACTTTGAATCGGATGGAGATGTATAAACATGTCGCGTTAATGTTGATTAAAGCACCTGCCAAACAAAACGAAACGAAAGAATTGTTGACAGATACTAGTCGTCTTCGTTACCATAACTAAGATTTTAAAGTTATTGATGCCTTGCCTTGAGTTTGTCACTGGTTTTTCAACGACTTACGTTGATGACCGGATTGGTATGAGTCTCTAATTTCTTTGTGTCTTGCCTTGAATAGTTTGTAAAACTGCCATGTGCAACATTTTGGATAGAACAACTTTATCGTTAACGAAATTTTGGCATTGGCAGTAAATTATTTATTCGACGTATTCATCTATGACCAAAGCTCGTAAAACGAGCTCACACAACAATTCCTACAGCAAGCGAGATATGGCAAGAAAACTGACACATTACTCAATAAGGTCGTAGGATGATATATAAATATCGCCATTTTTCAGGAATGCGTGGTTTCGTTTGCAGACTACGCTGTATCTAAAAATCACGTGGATTCATCAATAGTTGCCCTACATCTACGTGTCATTCTACGGACTTATTGAGTGTTGGGTTAACTTGTATTTTGTCTTATCTTCCTACCAACTTGAAATCGATTTGGTTTTACCTATACCGCGCCAACAAACGGATTTTTTAATAGAATTTCCCCGTTACTTTTTTGACAGGAATGCATCGCAGTTACAGTTAAAGATTCTTTTGAATATTTCCGAAATAATCTCGAGACGAAAACTTTTGCTTTTAAGCAAAACTTGATTGCAGATACGAGCAGAAAAATGGTGGAAGTAAATTATTGCAGAAAACCAGGTTATAAAATATTTTAAATTGCAAGCCTTTTGAATTAAGGATTTTGTGTGCCCAGGTAAGACTGATGCATTCTCAAGCCGGAAGCTCTTTTTATAGTCCTACGCAATCCTTTTCTCAGTTTATATGGTAACATTTTTTAAATATTCATTCCTTTACTTTGGCTTATGTGTTAGCTGAAATTATATATATTTTTATAATTAAATTAGACGTGGGTTAAAAACCCATTGCACACTCTTTAGAGTAGAAAATGGTTTATAAAATATAAAAATAGCGTTAAAAAAAAATAAATAAATAAAAAAACTTTCCTCGTCCTTCTCACGACTTTGCAGTTTTAAAGTAAATAAACAATGAGCAGTGATGGGTGAAGTAGACGATGGATGGAAGAAGAGTTACGGACGTGGTAGAAAGCGGTGGAAGTGAAGGTGGTGCCGTAAATGATTGTTTGGTTGTTGTTGGCAGTTTATTTTTTATTTGCTTCTCATATTCATGATACTGTTGTTTAAGTGATGTTTTGTATGGTAAATGTGGGTGCATGTGTATGTGTTTAGAATGAAATGCTTAACCTGGATAAAAACTGTAGTAAAATTCTTTCCAATCGTCCAGCCACACCTCAACCAGACGAGCATTATTATGATTAACAATTTCCGTAGTACCGCCTGGAAAGGTATATGGTGTCGATTTGCGAAAAACATGGCCAACGCGTGAGCACGGTGCAATTTCTAAAACACCGCCACACATCCAAACCTACACGTTATTATTGTTATAAGATTATTGTGATGTGTGTGTGTGTTTGTAGAAGAGAGAGAAAAAGAGGAAATAGGCAACAGTTGTTGTATGCATATATACGATTTAAAATTAATTTTTTTTTAATTTTGTGTTAATTTGTTGTTTATTTAAGAATTTCATCAAAAAAAAAACAAAAAAAAAAACCGAATAAAAAAAATTCCAAAAATATAATCCAAGTTTAGTAAAATCAAAATTAATAATAACGATGATGATAATGATAATGATGACGATGATAATGATTATTATTATTATTATTATTTTGAAGCATTTTTAAGTACACAAATACACAACGTTGATGACAATAATGAAGTGAAAAAAAAAGAAAGAAAAGAAAAAAAAGAGTTGGATAAAATTTGAACGAATATAATAAAATATTAATAAAAATTATAATAAACTTAAATAAAAAATAATTCGAAAATCCTTTGCAACTTGAAATTAATTTCCCCTGAAGCAATCAATGCAGCAAAACTTTCTCAATATATTAGTCACAATTGGTTAATAACGCTTGCGTTTGTAGCTCTAATAAAAAAAAATCTCAAAAATTTAATTAGAAATCGAAGTATTAAGCAAAAAAAAAAAAAAAATAAGAGTCCTTAGTGAAAACTAAAACAACACAACAAAACTTACATTCGTCTTGAATGCCAACCACCTTACATCAATAGAATACATTCGCCGAGAAAATTGTGTGTGTGTGTGCGTACAAATAAATTTTGAGGGGTATACACAAGATGGCGTAACCAGCATTAAATCGCTTTGGACCCTTTTGGGAAGCGATGCTTTTTTGTTGTAATTTCAAGGAAAGCGCAGCTGGTGGAAATTGATTGCTTTGCGAAGCACGCGAGAGTGCAAGCCTTATCAATAACAACATGTGAATACTGGTTTTGGCATTTTAAAAGTGGCGATTTTGACATCAGCGACAAAGAACGTGAATGGAGGTTTCTACACTTTGAAGACGCTGATTTGGAGGGCGCTTGCGGACCCAGAATCATGCCACTCAAGAGGGAGTGGAGCTCGCTGATATCCTGGGAGTGACTCGTTAAGCGATTTCAAATCGTCTCTGGGCTATGAGTGTGATGCAAAAACGGGGAAATTGGATTCCGTAAGAACCCAAGCCAAGCCACGTGAAACACGGTTTTTTCACGTGCGAGCACAGCTGCTTCAAAGGCAAAATTGGAAGGGTTCGTGAAGGGGAACGAGAAGTGCACGACAACGGCCAAATCGAATATTCATGGCAAGGAACTAATGCTGCGCATCTGGTGGAATCAGCTCGGAGTGATCTACTATGAGCTTCTCTAGCCTAACGAAATCATCATTGCGGAATGTTACCAACAACAATGCAATTGAGCCGAGCATTGAAGCGCAAATGTCCCCAAAATTGGTCGTAGCTATAGTCAGTGCTCAACCGGTAAAGGCATAACAGTTATCGATTGGGCACACATCCATTAGACTGTGGCCAGCATCCTGCTATTTCTTTCCCTTTCTTCTCTTCGTTTCGATAGTCAACGTGATACACGAATGGGGAACATCCCCTGAGTGCACGACAACCCTCGGCCATCCGGTGCACAAATCGTCAAGGATACTTAAATGGGTTGCCCTACCCCATCCGCGACATTCACGAGACATTGCCGACGACGAGACCGACGACCACTTATTGCGAACGATAACTCTTGGACTGGCCGAGCAGAACTTTGCTTTTTACGAAAAAGCCAAGAACACGCCTCAAGAGACAAGAAATTTTTTTAACCCGAAATACGTACGCTGCCTGAAAGATGGGGAAAGGTGGTAGTCGGAAGACACGTTGCACCAATATGCTTGAATAAAGCTTTAAAATTAAAAAAAAAAAGACCTCAAAATTTATTTGTACACACAATACTTTGCTGGGGCAACATTTTGCTGATGACGATAAAAATCGAAAACATATTTGCTTCTGATGTATTTAAGAGATTCTTTGCATTGAATTGTAAGAGCAGATAAATTGTTCGGAGCGATTTTGTTTTGAGCTTTTTTTTTTTTAGCTTTCTTGTGGGCGAACTTTGACTATTTGGATTTATTGTACCTAAACCGGACCTAAACCGACTTTCTTTCTATCTCGAAGTTTCCATTTTGAGAGTTGCAACAACAAATTGATAGATGGAGAATGTCACTGAACCGGCTCGAAACTTTACGCTCTTGATGTTCTTATATTTGGCGAGGCTCTCAAATGCATATTTCTCGAAGTTACAATTGCGATGACTGGCGGTCTGTAGGGTACGTTGATGGTTATAAATAAATCAAATAAAAAATAATAATTAGAAACCAAAATTACATTTTATTAGCATGGCGTCTAAATGGGCGTGTAAGTAATAAGTATTAGTGAAGCAACATTTGTTCTGCTGTTCGTTTTATTAAACATTTTTTTTTTTTATTTTGCATTTCTTTGTGTTAAACGATAATGACGTTTGCATTCATTCATTATTACACATTTTGTAACAGAAGTCGTCTCTTTCCTTACAATTTCGACTCTTGCACTTTGTTACGTATAAAAAAAGGGAACGAAAACATTGAGCACAAAATTCAACGACATTTAAGATTTATTATGGAAATAAAACTTAATTAAATTAAATGCTTTTAGTCTATAAAAGCGATCAATCAAAAATAAATTAGTGTAAGTTTTTAATGTTTTAAATTATTATTGCATGTGAGGAGAAATGTTGAAAAAAATCTCTATTAGTATTTAGTTTAAAATAAATGAGTTTTAATTTGTTTTATATATGAATAAGTTTAGCAAAACTGATATTAAACAATTGTAGCAAAAACTTAATTACACAGTGCGATTAAAACTCAAAAAGAAATGATTTAAATTAAAAATGTTTTATAACTTTTTTCAATACACATGCGGAAACCACGCAAATCGATCTCTGCAAACTCCCAAATTGCTTTTCCAAATTTCGCGGCCGTAAAACTTCAAACCATAAATAGGTGGATACGTAATCATGGCTCCTCTGAAGATCGCACATATAATCAACGAACAACATGTAACGGAAATTAGCTAATTAAACGGTAAACTTTATTACTTTCTGAAACTATCTTCAGTTCTATAAAACATTCAGTTTGCTTGTTTTTGTTTATTGCCAACATCACTTGTGTGGTGCAAGGGTATGTTAAGTCCGTGCGAATGTGTGCAACATCCAGAAAGAGTTGAGATATATCCACCTTTCACTACACCGATCAGCATCGTATTCTAAATCGATTTAAGTTTGTCTGCCCGCCTGTCAATCCATCTGTCTGTCCGTTCTATATTTTTTGCTACACTAACGCGTTTTGAGTCAGGGGTGCACACTATTTGAACTGGTTCGAATAGGACTACGTTTTCGACCACTTCCCATATAATAGCTTATATTATATAGATAACTGTAGTAAGGGTATTTAATGGCGAGCCGTGGTTTTTACTTGTTTTGATTTAAAAGATAGCTTCAGTGCTGCAGGCAAAGATGATGAGCGCGAAGAATGTGACACCATTACGCACATTTAACAATTAACCCTTTCGCAATTTTATTCCAATGCGATGCATATTGCTCGCTATAGTGCGATATATACTTAAGTTAACGACGAAATTATCTTGAGCCGATTTCTGAGAAGCCATTTCATGTGGCATTTCCACTTGCTTTAAATATTTGTTCTGCATTCTTTAGCGCATGACATAGTACAACATAATAACGTAATACAATAAAAACAGAATTTGGTCCGCTTTTTCTGTCAAAAATGCATTTATTTTAGCTTGAGCATCACTAGCTATTTCTTTTTCCCACCTTTCAGGGTCTTTTTGAACTGTATTTCGAAAGAATTGTGTCGTCTTTTAACGCTTTGCCCAAAAGAACCCATATTTTGGTATTATCTTAAGGATCGAAGCATGGTCATCCCTCGAAATCCGTCTACTGATAAGAGCAGACAAGGTAGTAATGTAAAGTAAGAATCATACCTTACCCACATTAATATCAGTAAAGATTAAAATACTGATGCGTCTTAGCTGATGTTAGTCAAAGGTAGTGTATTGCGAGCTTTTGGAAACCACTGTAGTAAGCCAAGCGAACGGAGTAATTGGGAATTTTTGAAGCAAGATCGTAAAAAGGAGATAGAGCGCAGATTGAGAAAAAATTTCAATACATTCTAGATTTTATATAATCTACTCTCAATATGATTTGTTATACGGCTTTGAGACTAAGCTCAGGTATTAATTAATGTTTTAATTCATCATTGGTTTCTTTACCTATTCTTGGTAATTTTTGATTTAGTTCTTCACACTTTTTAGGGACTATATTACCACAAAGAGACTGTTCATTTTACAGTTCTAATAAATTGAGAATTCAATGCATAAAACCTTCCCACCTTGAATACAATGAGTCGAGAATTGAAGAATTCAAGATAAGTGTTACTTTCTGTTCTTCCTTCCAATTATTCCTCTCTACAAAAATTTTCAGACCACAAATCAAAAAAGATAATTTTTAAAATTTGTATAAAAATTCCCCTTTTATATTTTCTGATTTTTTTTAACGCACTGTGTTTTTAAAAAAATAAAAAAAAAATTAAAAATAGAAAATTAACAAATAATTGTTAGTTAATTTTTTAGTATTGGCTATTAAACTACAACAAAAGCTAAGCAAAACAAAAAAAAAAAAAATTAAAAAAATTTTGTTCTAATGAAGTGTTCTTTTGTCGATCTATAACCTTTGATTTTGTTGTTTGTTTAAAGAAATAATTATGCAAACATCGAACCTGTGCTCATGGCATAATAAAAATCACGCCATTCATCAAGCCAGACTTCGGCCACACGTGCTGCATTGTGCAGCACAATTTTGGCCACGCCGCCAGGAAAAGTGTAAGGGGATTTGTCACGGAATACGTGACCCACGTGCGAACAGGGTATGATTTCTAATATGCCTCCACATTGCCAAATCTACAAATTGGTTGTTTTTTTTTTTTTTTTTTTTTTTTTGATATGTTTAAAGGTTTAGAAAAATTATACAATTAAAAAAAAATATGCATTAAAAATTAATAATAAAAAAAATTAAAAAATGTCGAACATTAAGAGAAGAGGAAACCTAAATTTCGTTATAAAAGCAAATTAAAAACAAAACATTTCATTTCATTTGCATGAAAACTGTTATTATATAACAGAAAGCCAACACTTACCCGAAACGACATTTCCAGATTTTCACCACCCCAAATATCCATACCTTCATCATAGGAACCTAATTCATAAAAATACTCTTTATCTATTGAAAATAAACCACCGGCCATGGTAGGTGTACGCAAAGGCGCCGTTCGATCGTTATTACGTCTCTCCATTTCTCTCTGAGGAACACGATACCTATTCATCAAAGCAAAATGACAAAAAAGGAAAACTTAATGAGAAGTAAAAAGGACTATAAGACGCTTGGCCGCGAGATTTACTGATAAATAGAAATTTTTACTTTCTTGAATAGAAGAAGTGAGTCACAAGCTTACAACTTTCTTAAATTATGACTTGCCGCGAAGTAGCGAACAAATGGGAAAATTATATTCGGGTGAGGCATAATCTCGCAGATCCACCACCGCTATACATTTACCACGTTAAGCATCGTTGGACCAGCTTGATTCGTTTTCAATACCCAGAATTTCCAATGTTTCTGCCAAATTTTAAGTCGATATCTGCATTTTTGCAACCTGTCAACAACACACACCGCGCAGGCGGATAGACATGTCTGTATTTTATAGGATCTTTGCAGCTTTCTTTTTGTTGTTGTAAGCACTATGGTACCCATCATTCATTAGCGGATATAGTAACGGGCAAGTTGCTTAGAAACTTTAAAAATTTGTAGAAAACGTGCATACACGAAACAACTAAATCTTATAATGTCATCATGAAGTCAAAAAAATGTAAAATTTTGCTCCTAAATATTATGCAGCATGTGTCTACAGTTACTGAAAGGGTGCCATCCAACAACGGCGCGGCGTAAAAGTTTTCAGGCCAAAGTGAGTTCATTTAAACTTTTTAATACGTGTACAGACATTAAAAGCCATCGGGAAATTCTAATTTTGTTTGCGGTCTCTCTATTACGTCGCCTAAATTATAAAAAATTTCTGCTACGCACTCTGTGGTAATTTCACGACAACGAATTTCTATTACGACTACATCTTTCCTTTGTATTAATTAAAAATAGAAAAAAACAAGCGAATACACTGTAGTAGGCTGAGGCCCATGATTCAATAAATACCTTACACCATCCTACACTTATTCATACAATGACTTTTTACAATAAGGCGTCTTATAGGAAGGGATCGAAAAAATGGTCCGATCAGAAACATTTTCGATAAAGTTCGGCCAAAGGTAAAAACACACCAGTGTACCAAATTTCATAAAAATATCTCGAAAATTGCAACCTGTGGATCCAACAAAAGCAAACAAGACGGACAGACAAGCTTAACGCGTATGAGAAACTGGTTCTGAATCGATCGGAGTATATCTCAACTGTTTCTGGAGATTGCATACGTCCGCACAAACTTAATGTACCCTTGTACCACAGGTGGGGTAGGGCGTAAAAATAAATTTGTTGTGATTTAGTTTAATTGCTAATCATGTTGTGACCCGATTACATCCATCTTCTATGTTAACTGTCTGCGAAGTTCTGCAACCTGTTTATATAGTTTATGGCTTCTCACGTCAATTTTCGTTCGTATGTCAACTTTTTTAGATAATAACACACCCAAGCACAAAACGTGGGAATAAAGTAAATTACTTTAAAAGATTACCATCTAAAATTAAGTTTCCAGTTGAAACCACCCCACGTTGAATCAGAAGCTGTTATATATTCAAATGTTTCGTCGGATATTACATCGATTACAGGACACACCACCGTACGACGATTTTGCACAATCCGTGCCAGCAATGGCTCCAACCATCCCTCCGTGCACTCACAATGGGCGTCCAAGAATGTTATTACATCACCCTAAATGGTTAAAAAAGAACGATAACAAGAATACAGTCAAAGGTAGCACAGGTACTGTACAGTATTAAGATTAAAAACTGTTTCTGATGCCAGAAAAGCCTATAAAGCACTTCATACCACAAAAGATTGTAGAGGCATTCATAAACGAGATATTTATTTTTTATTAAGCAAATAAATGTTATGACAACGCTTGAAGAACTTTAAGTAAAGACATAGACTTAGGCCTTATATGAAAACTTGCTAAACTTGTAATTTCACTTCTGCTTTAATATTTTATATTTCCTTTTCAAGAGAATCTACAGAGTATATAAGACATCACTCAATAAGTTCGCAGCAAGACATTGAGATGTGGGATGACTATTGACGAATCCATATGATTTTTAGATTGTATCAACCCTCAAAGGAAATTTGTCAACATTTGATGACATTACGTTACAAATGACGTTACTTTTGTTTTCCTAGAAATTTCGTGTGTAAGAACTTTGTCATCCTACGCCCTTATTGAGTGATGCTTTCTATTCCCGGTAGAAGTTTCTCTGCTCATAGCTATAGTGGATTCTCAGTCGGTACCGGCATAACACGTAGGCTGCGGACTTCACCTCCCTATCTCTTTTTCTGTCCTCCTATCTTTCTGATCGTTACGAATATATCGCCTTAGTGACTGGTCAAATTAAAAAAACAATCATTTTGGAATTTCGACTCCGTGCCTGATGCATCTTTCATTCGTGGTGAATATTCTCAAGTTTACGAAAATTGGGGTAAAAGAAAAGTCGACACTTGATAGATGATATCTTAAATTAAATTTGAACGTAATTTTACTAATTAAATGCGAATATTGAAATATCCTTGAGGTATATATCTACCACTCGGGACGAATGGGGAGTGATGAGACTTATATCCATAGAATAAGTTGGCGTGTAATGCAGCGCTCAGCATCTTAGGACGCTTTGGACGTATGATCTACTCTAATCAAGCTGAAAACAGAATTCTCTAATTCTAGAAATATTTGAAATGTTCTCGGTTTCAGAAGATCGCCCTTGCGAACATTCGGCTGCAGTCTGCTTTCGTACTATCGTGTTTTTATGCAGGTGCAACTCTTAGCGTTATACTAAGAAGTGTTCAAGTTGATGAGGCAGTTATTATGGAAACTTATAAGTTTTATGGCTCGCTTGCAGAGATCAAAATTTTCAAACAGGGGAGTAAAAAAAATGACACGACGTCAGAAAATTGTATAGGACAACCCTATAAAAAGGCTATTATATTGCAAATTGTGCAGAGGCAAATGTTTACACCATAATTAATTTGTAGTTGATAATTGCCAGCGTAATAGCAAACTGTACTTTTGATATTTATCGAAGTTAATGCTTCAGATAGACCACAGTTGGAATTTTAGCAAAAAATTAGTGTAAGGTTCTAGTGTTTAAGTTAAAGTTATGCGGTTACTTTAGCTTGTCTTCACGTGGCGTGATTTGTCATAAAATAGACACGATTTGCAGAGATGTCAGTCGTTATGTTTCGTTCAAGTTTCGTTTTCAATAGCAAGTGAAACCGGTTAATAACTTTTTTTGTAGTAAATTGCAAAGAAATCGTTTTCAGATAATATACGGTGTCGGCTTAACTGGAAAGGCGATATGAAGATGACGGGAAGAATACACATCAGTAAAATATTTTATAAGAAAAAAGATAAGGAAAAGGAGCTTTTTTTCGTTTACATCCTCTCATTTCAGTCACGTATCGAAATGGTTTTGATTGAAGAGAGAGAAAGCAAGAAAACCTAACCGACAAGTGTCATCAATCAACAAGTTGAACAACTCATGCACAGTTATATATTATAAATCTTTGAATTGAAATCCAATTGATTGAAATATTGAGCAAATTTTTTTTCTTTTCGATTAGTCATGATGGAATGTTTGATAAATTGATATCGAATAACATACCGTCACATGTTTAGCACCCAAAAGGCGGGCACGTATTAAACCGGAACGTTTATATGTGCGCAACACAAATGTTTTTACCGGCAAAGTGGCCACATAATCTTCTAATTTTGTGCCTAAATAATCTGCAAATTCATATGAAATAAATAAATGTAATAAAAAAAATAAAAAAAGAGACGCAAGAGTACAAAATGTACCGCAAATGTTTGTCATAATTTACCTCTTTCGCTAGCGTCGTCTACTAAAATGATTTCTTTTAACAACGCTCTAGGTGAACGATTAATCACACTCCATACAGTACGCAATAGCGTCGACCAGGCTTCGTTATGGAATACAATAACTATGGAAGTGGTGGGCAGCTTGGATGGATAAGTTTTGTCTTTGCATCTATAGATTTATGTAATTTCTTTTTAGAGTTCATATTTTCCTTTCGAGTTTTGTAATGATAAGAGCAAAGAAACTTACTTGTCGTGCCGTACATCGGTTAGCGAACGATTCAGTGAGATCATATCACTTGCCACCAAATTGAATTGATTCTCTTTAAATTTCTCTTTCGCCATCTCTTTCATTTCGTTTGGCATTTTAACCGGTTTACCCATTTCGCCGGGCTTCCCTCTTTGTTCTCCTATTGTGGGTGCTGAATACCATTTATGTAACACCGTACTACGATATGTTTGAGATACACCACCGCGTATGAAACCGCCACCCACTTGCCCCACAGGAATACCATCACTATCCAAATTCTTCTCTGTATTAATCTCATTATCATCCACCATATTCTGATCGATCTGTTTTTGAGGTTCAGGTAACTAATGATGGAAAAAAGTTGGAAATAAATATAAAATAATGTTCTGTTAGTAAGAAATTCCGATTTTGTTAATCTCTTGTAACAAAAAAACAAAAGCTAAGAAGTTCATATTTCCCTCGGTTCGAGAGGTTCGAGAAAAAGGCGGGCGTGTACGCCAAGTCGAATCAAATTTTGCACTAATAAAGAATATGGAAGCGGAGGTTATGGTACAATTATCGTGGGTACAATTATCGTGTAGTGGAAAACTCGATATTTTAAGAAAATTTGGAAACGCGATGTTTAATTTACATATAGAAAGACCTGAGATTAAGATTTACTTTATCAGGAATCACTTTTTGAATCGATCTAAGCTTGTCTGTCCGTAACTGGATTGATTAAAAATAGCTTTCTAAATCGATCTAAGCTTGTCTGTCCGTCGGTCCGTCGGTCCGTTTGACGTCTGTTCATGTATTTATGTGTCCAACCTATACGACGAACGCTATTGAAAATGTTTCGGATCGTACCACTTTTTTGACCGCTTTCGATATAAAGACTTAGTTTGAAAAGTCATCGACCTCCATGGCCGACTATAATGTCTTCAGGGTAATGTTCAAGTAGATGACTTGCCATAGAAAATGGGCGTGTGTATGGACGAACTTGGCTTATTTCCAATATGAAACTATGACTGCTGAGTAAACAAGCAGAACCAATCTATTCGAACATGAATTTTTTTTATTGATTTACGTCGCTTCCAAAACATTTCTATGCTCGGGAAGAGGAACAGTGTGATAAAATTAATATGATAAACGTTCAAGACGGTTAATATACAATGCAATTTATGTTTTACCTATAAAAATTGTTCTCGACATATTTTCAGAGATTGTTTTAGGTTTATCTTCGTCTTACCATAACATAACATATTTAAGTATAGGCATGCGAGCATACAAACATGCATACGTAGGACTCGTAGATTCATGTGGAACATGATTTCTTCCTGTTCTTCTAAGTAAACGTTAGATTTTGGTTGTTTGTTTGTTTGTTTGCATGCAAGTTTGTATCGGTAAGTTTTTAAGCAAAATGTTGGCCATTAGCCAATATTATAAAGGCATATACGGAGACACCTACACGAATACTTACAACACGATTGTGTTTACATTTAGCATTTTCCTTTCTCCACATAAGCAAACAAACAAACAAACAAGCACACAACAACGAATCTTGTCTAGGGAATGAAACAGGAAAAGAGAGTAAATATAACTAGAACCTCAAAGATTGTTTTTACTTTTCTCAACTCTTGTTCTTGTTCTCTTTTCCTGCTCCACGCTTTAGTACTTAATAAACAAACGTACACACAACTAGCACATGCCTATGCAGCATAACTATGTTGAGTCGTTAGACTCGACGACTTATTCAATGGTTCTCAAGTTCAACTTTGTGATTTGCTGTTTAGTTCAGTTTGTGTCTATGTTAGCGTTGTTCAAGTTAGATTTATGGTTTTTTATTAATGTGTTCCGCCCGTACAATATTCCTTCCTTAACTAAAAACACACAAACTTTAATAAAGAAGGCATATGTGTTCGTAATTCAACATAGCAAACATAAAAATCTATCCATATGTGCGTATACACACATCTATATACACACTTATTCACATACATTAACACATACACATATATGTGCATACACATCCATGCAAACATATCGACGTATCTACATACTCCATAGCATTCATTCATATTTATTTATGCATGCATGCATGCCTGCGTTTGCCTGTCTACATAAGATGATTCATATTCATGTTACCATATGAACATCAACGTCTAGTGTTAATTAAAATGTTGTTGTTTATAAATACATATGCGTAATATACGAATACGTACTTGTGTACGCAAGCATCGATGCAATTTTTTGTTGCTTTATTTGTTCGGTTTGTGCTTTTGCTTTTGCTTTTGCTTTTTTTGTCAGCACTTTAATATGTTTTGTTAAAAACAAAAGCTGTATTTTCAAGGTTTTCTTATTTGCTCAATAAACGCACACATATGTAAAACATATGCCTGAACACACACATATGCACATTCAAATAAATAATTATTCACATGTTTTTGGCTTTTTTTTTATTTATTTATTTATTTTTTTTTTTATTAATAATAAATCAAAATAAGTAAGTGGAAATGCAAAATTGAAGTGCGGATGTCAATAAACAAATGAGAATTCCTAGACAATTGGGACAATTGGGACGATTTTACTGTACTGGCTTCAAGCTCTGTATGCACGTAGGCATGCATTCCTATGCGAGTTGTTCAAATCCTTGCAGTTTCTGGTGAAACTTACCTTTCAACTTTTTCATGCATTTTCAGATGAGATGGGAGCACTCCCTGTCATGAAACCAATAACAAAATATTCATCAAAACTTTTCGATAATGCGGACGTGATTTGTAAAACTTCTCTTTTGATGCTTTCAAAATGTGCGATACGAATGCACTTTCGAATCGACTTTCTTCGAACATCTTTGAATGGGAAATCGGGATTATATTGCTGGCTGTATTTGAAATTGAAATCGACGTTTGTCAAACCCTTCTGCACTCCTATTTATGACACAAACCCCTATGTCGATCTAGGCTCAAGAGTATATCATTTGTTAGTGTTGATCAATAAAAAGTTGCTAAGTAAAAGGAAAATTACAACACTGTCGGTGACGAGTGTTCTTTTGCATCCAGCTTGCTCTGGAAGCGTGTAGCGAACAACTATTAATGAAAAATTGACCCTTTCACGTAACTTTTAAAGCTTCTAATGACTTGTTTCAATCATCTCTGAAGACCCGTACATCCAAGTCTAAATGTTACAAATTACTTTTGAAGCCCCATGATCAGATTTTTGAAACGTTTTGTCGGCCAATTGACGTGTGGCGCATAAAGGTTGCATGGAGCAACCTAATAACGCCACTGATCATTGTTATGAACTGATATTTCCAGGATAAATATATATTTTTATTATTATTATTATAATAGATTTGTATTCCCATTTGTCGAAGGGTTTCTCAATACTTATTTTGCGAAAGTATTTGCAAAATCCAGAAGGAAGTTTTGGAGACCCTACATAGGCCACCTGGTTCTCTTCTTACACAATAGATAAGTTCTCAAAAAATTCGTGGAAAAAAAGATATTGGATAAATGGAAAAATAGCAGATTGCTTCCAGACCTAAAAAAGCAATTGAAAATATTATTATATTGATATTAAAAAATTCTTGTTAGAGTTCAGTTAAGAGTTTATTTCGGGCTTACTTTTAAAAACTAAATTACATTTTGAAAATTCAAACTAAGTTGCTTAACAAAATGCATTACGTCTTTATTCTATACGTAATTCATATACGCATATAATCGACACAATCTAACGGGATTGCGAAAAATATAACGCGAACTGAGAAGGAGTGTGGGCGAGTGAGGATGAAAGAATCTATAGAAACATAAAAAAAAAAAAAATCATAGAGTATTAAAAATCGTGTTAATTTAAAACAATTTATGCGAAAAGAGAATCTTTTCTTGTTAACTCGTGTTAAACAAATTCGTGCAAGAAGAGAGTCACCTATATTTACATTCTTAATGGGAATAAAATTTTGAATCGATTTATTCATATCCGTCTGCCTCACGGACACACTCGCAATCAAACGTGCCTTGAGAATACAAGCTTGCTTTCGAAAGCAAGAAAATGGGTATTCCACTCATTAGTTATTACAACAAATATTTGCATATTCTGTTTTAATAGGACGCTGGCGGGTTAAAAGATTCGACCACGACCTTGCCTGCTGATTGCACTCACCGTTTCGCTTCAGTCACAAATGAAATTAAGTTTACGGTACTACGGAAAGGTATCCGTAAATCAACCTTCATCAAGCGCCATAAAGACAAGATTTTGATTGATTTCGAAAGTGTTACCCAAGATCAAGTTTCAAAAAGATCGTTAACTAAGATCATTATGTGACTTATCGCGTTGTTAGCTTTCTAACATCCCACGCAGCGATGAGAAGGTGGCATATGCATTGAAACCCACACAAATTACTGACAGCTCAAAATACTCGCTAAACGTTTTTAGAAATTTGACCGTAAGATTTCCAAAAGCCCTAGAAAAAAACCAACGGCGTTTGAAGATATACGTTTATGATGTGAACTTTGACGCAGGCGTTCGTCTCAGTGCTACCGATTTAGAAAAAAAATGTTTCCCGTATTCGGCAAACGCGTGCAATTTAACTTGAACATTGGTCTTACTTTTTGGTCACATTATAAATCCGCAAATATGGAGAAATTGATTGCATAAATATGTGAAGTTTTTTTTGGGAAAGTTACAAGTTTTGCAGCAGAAAAGCTGTTAAGCCTTCAGACCAACCCAACGTATTGTTATAGGTACTTCCCCATGACATTTCGAGTGCCCGCAAAACGAGGCTGACGGAGCATTGTAGTGCCAGTTTTCATCCCTCCGAGAGTAATGATTTAAGACATAATGGTCTTATTTGATTCTTACATACAAGAAACGGACTGTTTGATGTATTCACAACGCATCTCTCGCTAATGCATAACTTATTAGGTTATTAGGAAAAATTTACAAACTAATTTCAGAATAGAGTAGTAAAGTTTAGAATAAGCAATAATAATATAAGCAAGTTTCCTTTATCAGTTATCCAGCATTGCATACGCTTTATCTTTTTTATTGATACGCCCCGTACACTTATGTCGGTCTGTCCATACGCCCGTCAGCACTTTTCTTGGCCACTATAGAATAAATTAACAAATAATCAGCCCAATGCACTAATTTGATGAGTGATTTATTATTAATTAGCTCGTTCACTACGTACCGCCACATATATGTGACGCGGCCGTTTCTTACCGTAGTCTAGCGTCAAATATTTGTGTCAGTTTACACGACCTTTTATTTTACCTTTTTAGAATGCTCGAAATATAAATGCGTAAAATCTATTCTAATTGGTGCCATATAATGACGAGAAAGATCTAGGGATATGATGGATGTTCTTGCCAGGAATCCTTGGTAGCGAAGGTGTTAATTATTAATTACTCTTACTTAATTGTTATGAATCGATAATTATTTATAATTATTTACGCTTTTCCTACGAATCTTTATTTGCCGTTCGTCGTTCTTTGGGGACAATAAGTTGTTCGTCATTTCCGAACCGATTCAGGTTAAAAAATTATTCGATCAGTTTTCTTGTATGCAAATGACTTTTGCGTGCACTGATTAATTTAAAACACATTGCTTCAACTTTTTGGGTTGATTGTATGCAAGAAATTGGTGAGAAAAGCTTTGCTCTTTAGTAGTAAAACAAAATATCTTAACTCCAAAAAAAAAAGTAGTTGCACTTACCGCCAAATCATATTCTCCGGTGCGTTTACAACGCCAACCATCTTTGCCTATACAGTCTGAATAATGCGCTATTAATACAACGTCCACGATTACCCAAACGAGGGAGGTGAGTAAGACAATACGGCAGGTATTTGAGCGCATACGACCGCGCAGTTTTCGCGTGAAACTTAAACTGGTCATGATGGTGGTGCTGATAATCTTATGTTGTTTAATGTTTATGTACAGTATTGTTGTGTTGTGCTGTAAAAATATTTTCTCCTTAAATGTCTTATGTGTAGTAAGGAGAACGAGAATATGGGTTATGTTTTTAATAATAATGGCAATGTGGTAAGAGGGTACCAACTTTAGGAGATTATGAAGTGTGACGGAATAGTTTTTTTTTTTTATTAAATTTTTTTTAAATAGAACTCAAAGATTTCAATTAGCGAATATATGGAAGAAAAACATAAAGGCAGTGTGCGTAATGTTGTTGCTTACAATTTGCTGGGAGCTAACGAGCGAGGCGCTTTTTCTCGTTTTCTTGCAAATTTATCACGATATTGTATGAGTTGTATTCTTGTAATAGTATTTTTTATAATATTGTTGTTGCTGTTGCTGTTGTTGCTGCTTTTGTTGTTGTTGTTGTTGTTGTTCTTGCTGTTTTTGCTGTTGCTGTTGCAATTGTTGTAACATCCACATCATAACCAAGATCATGGATATATTATATTAGTAGCAGCGCAGCAGCTCTTGTTGCTCTTTGAAAGGCAACGGTTAGCATTTGAAATTGCGATCAATGAACCGTTTATTTACAATGACTGAATGAATGAGAGCCTCAATGATTGATGGTTGTATTGAACTCGATTGAAGTTAACTGGCTGATTGACTATTTAAGACGGAGCTGGTTTGGTACTGGTTATGCGCTTGTTCTTCTGCTTGATATTGATATTGGTTGATGTTATTGCAAAATGGTTTCAATTTGCTGTCACGCCTTTCGGTTATTTACGTGAATTCATTTATTTATGACTGTGTGGTTATTAAACGTTTTGATTCTCTTTTCTTCAATCATATATATGTATACATATATATATATATATATATATATATATATTATTATTATTATTCATATACATACATATATATATATATGTATATATATATATAGTATATATATATATATATATACTCGACGTGTGCAAATATTTTTCTGGGTTTCTAGTTTAGTAATATATTATTTCGTTTTTATTTATTTATTTTTTTTTCTTTTTTCTTTTATATTTTATATATCAGACTTTGTTTAGGTATAAAAAATGCTATTGTGTTTAGTTTCCTCTCTCTCTCTCTCTTTCGGTCAATGGATAATAATAATTCTTTGCGGTTATTTTTACAAGTAATGCAAAAAAAAAAGAAGAATATTCGCTTTGCTGGCTACAACGATGATAACAGTGTTGACGTGGATATTGTAAATATTATTGCTGTTGTTGTTCTTACTTTTGTTTTTTAAATTTTATATGAAGATTATGTTGTATGGAAGTTGTTAACATAGTCGTTGAATACTGTATTCATTCAAGGCGGGGAAGTAAATAGCAACAAGCATTAGTAATAGTTATGTTGATAGTCGTTGCGGTGCCGGTAGCCACTTGTTAGACCTTGAAAATTATTTAACTGCAAAATTGTTTAGCTGAAAAGACAAATGTTGTGTGTGCTATAGTTAATAAAAACCATAAAAAAGCCCATAAAATAAAAACAAGTACGAAAGTTACATTCGGCTATGACCGAATCTTTTATACACAACTGTGAACAACAAAAACTCTTACATTAAAGCACCTTGTTTGTGATTGCTTAAGCTTCTCTTTTGTTGCAAAAATCGCATTTGGGTCAAATTAATTCTACGGACATCCTGAAATCACCTACAGAACACAATATCAATTTCATATATTACTTTACTTATTAACTCTATTTAGAGTCAATAGTTAATTTTCTTTACCAAAATAAAAGCCCGTGTCGCTAGTGACCAATGTTTGTAACCTACACCGTTTGAGGCACAAGAGTATATTAAGGTTGTGCCTATGTATGGAATACCCACCCAAAAGGATTAGGGATAGACCGATCGATTCATTATTATTTTCTGAAAGATTTAACCCTGCCCGCCTGTTTGTCTGTCTTTCTTGTGTTCAACCTACAGGACGTAATTATTGATGAAATTTGGTACACTGACTCAAGCACGGACGCTATTGAAAAAATTGCGGACCGCACCACTTTTTCGATCACTTCGCTTATAATGCCCAGTTAAGTCGTTGCGTGAATACCTGTAGATTGGTGTAGGTTACTTTATGGTGAGCTGCGGCGGCCCGCTATAGTGCTTGTTTTTCTTTAGTCTATTTATAATACTAATAGTATGTAATAGTAGGTACTGTGTGTACCTTCATACTAAAAAAATGAGAAAAAAAAACTGAAAGCTAAATTTCCATACGCTGTAATTAGGTAGGCGTGGCTGACTGTTTCCATTTTTTTGCATGGTATACATGGAAATGTTTATCGTTTATCTGTTATGGTTCATGAGCAATGAGCGAAACACTCGGCAAGCCAAGGTGCTCTCTGTTTATGTCATTCTGTAGGCGTGCCCTTTGACCAATTCGACACATTTTCAACATCAACTTGCCTTTAAGGACTTCCGAGGCTTCTAACGAATGTGAAAGTACTTCCAAGACCACGTTTATCATAGACATTACAGAGAAGGACACTCGGACAACCGTACAGAGAGATATGTGCAAATCAAATGTTGATCGAGAACATGTGCATATAGAGAATGGAAGTTATGAAGATTCCTTCTGGGTGTTCCAAACACTTTCATAAACTCAATATATCTCCGCTCTTCGGTGGTGCACAAAAAGAGGAATAATGCTGTGTAATCAAATTTAAGCATTGCCATACATATATAATCATCATACGAAGTTGGGATATCGTCGACTTGATAGCAAATAAAAAGGAGCGGAAGCATTAGCACTAAAACCTATGTTTACGGCATAAAGACTTAAGGATGCTTACGAGTAAATCAAACTCAATTTAATTTGCTTGCAAACGTAGGAAATGAAGGAGAAAATTGATAAAATTTCATAAAAATTAATCCTTGGGATGAAAAGCGATGAGGGAGGAAAAACATCCACAGCCATTTTCCGATGAACGCGATTTGTTGACAAAAAATGTAGTTCGAGTCGTCCCAAAAAAGCTTATAAAAATCGTTTATAGAATTTAATTGCAAATTATTTAAATCGATCTACGAAAACACAAAACCACATTACTAGAGACGATGAAGTCGCTTCATTATTCTTTAGATGCTGCACTTTGCAAGTGCAGAGAAATAAAATACTTCAGAGGACTGACAAAGTAAATCTAGTTTTCATCAGGATAAGACTCTCTCCCAATTTAACCCTTTCCAACTTATTACCTTTT
>CCAG010009729.1:0-41179 GCA_001077435.1 Glossina morsitans morsitans
CTTTTTTCAGGAGTTTATAGATTCGGATATGGTACGTCGGTTTTATTTATTATTTATGCATTGATTTTCTTTAAATTTATTTTGTGGTATCAAAAATAGGAAATTTATTCCATTTAATTCATTAAAATTTGATTTATCTAAACACTTAGTCTTATAACATTTATTTTGAAAATGTGAAGTCTTCTAATGCTGGAATATTAACTGCAATATTTGTACTAGTATTGGGAGCTAATTATGAACGTGATATAAACAATATTAAGACAATTCAGTTTAATAATAAGAATTTTTAAAATTAACTTTTTTTCATTTATTATTTAAGGCTTAATGCCATGCATGCATTGTGCATGCATTATTTAAGGCTTTATTATTTATATGTGCTGAAACTATTATTCATAAAATTAAGAAATTCTATACAGTTAACAGTTTCTTGTTTTAGCAGGATTCTATTCAAAAGATATCTTAGAAATAATATCTCTAACAAGAGATAATTTTTTCTTTTTTTCTACTGGTTTACCTGTGGTGTATTCTTTTCGATTAGTGTTTTATTCTATAATAGGGGAATTGAATTTTTTCTCATTAAACTTTTCAAGTGATGAAGGATGGATAGTGTTAAGACAAAAAAATAGAGTTATTATTTATAAGAATTGTAGGAGGGAGGGAGGGGTTAATTGAGTCATCTTTTTTAGGCCTACAATAATTTTTTTGCCTTTTTATTTAAGTTTGTTAACATTATTTGTCTGTGTTATTGGAGGATTTTTATTTTTAAAGTAAGCTTATTTGGTCTTTTAATAATTCCTTATTTATATATAGAATTTCTAAATATTGGGGACCTATGTGATTTATACCTATTATTTCTACACATAGAGATTCTTGATTTTTATTTAATAATAGCAGAAATTTCTTTGAAATCTTTCGGCCGAGGTAGATCTGAATTTTTCGAAGGTGAAAATGGATATAGTAATTTAGTTAATTTATTTCAAGAAAATTAATTATTTCAGAATAATAATTTTAAAACGTATGTGCTAAGTTTTATTTTATGAATTATGTTTGTAGATACATTATTGTTATTTATTTAATACAAATAGCTTCTAAAGACTTATAATTTTAAGATATGTAACGACAGCTGTCCGTATTTCCCTCTGTCGATCTGTATTACAAAAACTAAACTATTTTGAGAGGTCTGGGCGACTATTAGAGGATTGGAGGCTGTTGAGACCGATTGACGTAAGCTCGCTAGTTCGGGAGATGTGAGGAGGGTTTTAAATTCTGTCTCTCGGGCGCTCCACAGACCGTTACAACTAAAAAAATAGCACGTACTTACTCTTTAACGAACACAGAGACGAACGAAATGTAACTTACCGAACGGGCATAAATCCTCGGCCTTTCATTACCTGCCCTATCTAATGGACTTCTTCGGTCCATGCTGTCTGTGGGAGACATTTTTTATGTTCCTATTTTATGTCTCTTGTTTTATTTTTTGTTTAAAAAGATCTTCAATATGGAAATATCAAAAATATGTCGCTATGTTTGTAAAGAGATATCAATATTTTCACAAGAAAAGTAATTACTCAAGTATTTCATTAGTAACAGATTATATCAAAAGAAATGTATGTGTTTACACTTTAGATAATATATATACAAAAATAGGTATCTTTAATCGTAACTAAACTTGTAAACATTATAAGACTTTTTTTTATTACTCGTCTAATAGGTTGTCTGCGCCGCAGAATTTTTTTAGGTGTTGAATACAGCTGACCGCAATAAAGCTTCTTTCGGATGTATTCGGCTGATGAGCAGAAAACAATTAAAATTCAAATGGGAAGTTGCTTTTCGAGTCCTACAATTTGATATTTTCTTTTACTTTTATTTATGTAGTGCTATGAATCACGGGCAATGATATTGTATATGCAATACAATGTTTAATTTAATAAAAATAAATAAAGTCATCTAATTAAAATACAGATACAAGCAATGCCTGTAGCACACTTAATTAAAATTCGAAATACGAAAAAATATCGGTGTTGTTTGCTTACTAAAATACTGTACATTTTTAAATCAAAGTGAATGCGTACAGTGTTCATTTTCTTTTTCGTTCATCTAACCTCTAAAATAATCTTTTCAAGACTCAAAGTTTTCTTTTCTTCCGCGTTTTTCTTCTTTTTTTTATACTTTAAGTAGCAACATGTAAACTGTACTTATTTATTTAAATGATTTAACACAGAATTTTTATTCCAAAAAAGTTTTCTTAATCCATTCAATTCTTCGTCATTTTCCTCTTTCGTGCTAGAAACTCGAATCGCTCTTTTCTTATTTTAAAGTTCTTATCTTTTGATCGTGCGTGAAATAAACAGCCCATCTTACGCAAAGTTGTATTTTGAACAAATCATTTTACACGACCACAGATATTAGCAATTTTTTATATATATCAAGACCTTGCTGTAGGATTATTGAGTGCACATATCTTTTATTATTTTCACTTAAATCAATCAATTTGTTTATTTATTAATCGTTTATAAAAAGTGAAATTTCTACGTCCATTACGAACGTCTACTGAGCAAGTCCAATTTTTCTTACATAATAGAAAAATACGATCAAATTGCAGGGATGTTATGAAGAATTTTAAACAACGGACATATCAAAAAATTTCTATGGATTCATTTGGATTTTGGATACCAATCATGTGTTTCTTCCAGAATATTTTTTTATTTAATTATTTGAATACATTTTGTAACAGAAAATAACTTAATGATCTTATCAAAGTCGTGTTCACTCAACAAATACTTCACATTATAGAAGATAATCATAATCACTCAAAGATTATAAAAGATAATCATAACGGTAGCGCTAAAGCTAAGATTAATGTTAAATGGCTTGTTCTTGTAAAAATATTTCGAAATGGTCCTATAAAATTATTAAATAAAAATATAGAAAATAAAGAAACAAAGATAAATGTTGAACCATTTGGTGTTCAATTTTCTAAATTCTAAATTTTTTATGTAGTGATAATAAAATTATATTTCAAATTATATTATAACGAGATAGAACTAATTAATTAATAAAAAAGGAAATTATTAAAATTCCTAAATTCTTATTCAGTTTATTGAAATATTAAAGACTCTTAGAGAAGGCTCGAATACAGAAAATAAATAAGTTACCATTTTCAGTTTAATTAATTAAAAGATTTACTTTTTGTAAATTTAGACTTAGATATAGTGGGATTAAAAGAACAATAATTTATTATATTAAAAATTATAAATCTAATTGAAAAAATAATAAATAAACTTAATTATCTATTAGGAGCTATTTGAGTAATTAATAATTTTAGTTTGACCAGCTAATGCTAATTTTATAATCAGAAATAAGCGCTAAATTACTATAAAGTAGTTTAAGAGACCAATACTTACTTTCAGTCATCTAATGAAATATTAAGGTTACGTAAAATTCATTTAATAAAAATTTTTACTGAAACTCTTTCAGTTACAATAGATATGAAGCTATGATTAGTCCCACAAATTTCTAAACATTGATCGAAAAATAATCCAGGTTGATTAATTACAACACTTGTCTGATTTAAACGGCCTGGTGTACCATAAAATTTTTCTGTCTTAGTGCAGATATTATTAAAGAATGAATTACATCGGCAGCAGTCCCTAAAATTCGAATTAGTGAATTGATAGGAATAATAATTCGATAATAACGTCTAATAGTCAAAATCTATCTAAATTTAATGCATTGGATGGAATTATATAAGAGTCAAATTCAATATCTATAAAATCTCAATTTTCGTAAATTCACTAGCATCGATGATGAATAGTTTTTGCCGATACTGAAGGTTCACTAATTTCATCCAATAAATATAATAATCGAAGAGATGAAAAGTGATAAATAATAAAATAACTGCAGGTAAAATAAGCTCGATTGTTTGGCCATATAAAAGATAGCGATTAATATATTGTTAAGTAAATCCCAAATCAAGTTCATTCCAACTAATTGCTTTTCCAAAAAAATAAATTCCCTAGAGAGAGAAAACCCAAGTACACATTCGCGCCGCGTCATGCCGGCTGAGAAAAACGATTAGCGGAAAATAAAGTTAACGGATTAAAAATGAAGGCATGCACTTACGTAATACTAATATGCTTGTAAAAATGTATATAAATAGACTATTTGGGGAAGACAGAGTCAGTCGGACAAGACCATTTGAGTCGAAAAAGAATATTAGAGTTGAGAAGTCGAGAGTATTACCAAAGTATAATGTAAATGATCCTACCCTTACAAAGATTGATTGTAAATAAAAAAGTCTTGAAGTGAAACCGTGCAAGCGTATTTCTCTTAAAAAGAATATCCACAATCTAATGATACGGATCGTAGCAAGAAGCGAATTTCGTAACAATATTTATTAAAAAGCATGATGTTAAAAATCTTCAACGCGTAACAAAGTTCAAGTAGTTATTTGTAATAATAGTAGAAGTAAAATAAGCTCGGGTATCAACATCTGTTCCAACAGTAAACATATGATAAGCCCAAACAATTACCCCTAATAACCCAATTGTGTTTGTATTATTAAAATGAATCATAATAACAACTAATTATTTATAATTAATATTTTACTTACTAATAAACATTTGTGACGCAGCCGAAAAGTCTAAACCTACTGATATAGTTATAGCATTGGAGGACTTCAATTTGTCACAAGTCATTTGATGTTAAAGTGATAATTCTGGCTGCATGCTCCCCACTTCACAATCTGATAGAGCTATTGGGTTTTTCAATGAAATAATTGATCGCAACTTACTTCAATACAACGGTACTCCTAATTGTAATGCAGACTGCTAGATCATTGCTTAGCCAATTTACCGGAGATAGTTCTAAGTCGATGTCCATTTTTTAGTTTATCTCAGAATCCGGATCAAATATCAATTTGTATTACCTTTTATTACAGGCATTATGCGTCAAATTCAATTTACGCAAATAAACGTTATGATTATAACAAAATCAATAGTTTACTGCATAAATCTCATCTTTTACACATTATGCTCGATTTCTCTGCTGAAAATGTTGAAACCTTACTGTCACCGTCTTATAACATATTAAACCAAGCTATTTCTGCATCCATACCGATCGCGCAACCTCGCCCTTGAGCAGGTGCCCGCCATGGTTAACAAGACAATTAATATTACAAAAATAGGAAAAACAAAGCTTTCAAAGAACTTATGAAAAGCGATTCCGCTTACGACTATTTCGCCTATTCTGCTGCAAGGCATTAATTTTATTATCTCAACCGCCAATGTTGTTGCAGACACCTTCAGCTGATAAAAACCTCACTGCTTTTTAATCATAAATATTTTTATAAATTTGTCAATAGAAAAATCTCCATGTATCCCTCGCATGTTTCTTTCAATGGCTCTAAATGCTCTATTGACTTTGAAACCTCTAATCTCTTTACTGAATAATGCAGGCGAAATTTTTCAACTCTTGATTCCGATTTAAATGTTAACTATGCGTATTCGATAACTAATTCGGTGTCGATTTCTAACTTCGTCATTTCATAAGACAACGTTTTACATGGTTTGAGGTCTTTAAAATATAGTTGTGCACCTCGGCGTGATTGGATTTTATCATGTATATTCAAATCATGCTCTGACGAACTATGTGGTGTTGTTTCAATGATCTTTAATCAGTCATTTCTCCTTGTGCTGGATGAATAACTTCCTTATCCCGCTTCACAAGTGTAGAAATAGACATCACGTTGAGAACTATAGAGGCATCGCTAAATTGAGCGTTTTGCCCAAATACTTTGAGCATGTGGCTTTTGCTATCAAATTTCATATTTCTCCATTCTAGCATGGCTTTCTGAAAGCAAGCCATTTCCTTTCCTTGCCTTGTCATATTTTCAAGGCTTTTCTAGTGGCTCCGACATGGATGTCGTATATACTGATTTTAGTATCACGTTTAAATTAACTTATTATCTTCCAACTCCAGGCCTCTGGCTTCCCTTTGTCCTGAGTGAAATGGATCTTCATAACCAATCATTCAACTTCATCACCTCGGATGAATTTCCCGTGAGGCCTGGTGTCCCTCAAGGCAACCACTTAACGCCCCTTTTATTTAATCCATACATTAATGATCTCCCCTCAGTGATCAAATCCTGCCAGTTCTTAAAAGAGGCTGACCATGATAAACTCTTTTGTTCCTTCTCCTTGAAATCGCAATCCTTTCAACTTCGAATTTACTTAAATAATTTGGTTACATGGTGATCGTTTTCATGAAATTAAATCTAAAAAAATGTAAGGAGCTTTGTTTCTCAAGAAGGGAGTCATTCAATACAGAGTATTTCATTGATTAACAAAAATTGAAAAACGTAGATTCGTTCATTGATTTAGGGGTTTTATTCGACCAAAGATTATGTTTTAATTTGCACATTGCGCCCTTTTTAGGTAAAGTTAGGTCCTTGCTAGGTTTCATTAAGAGGTGGCCCAAAGAGCTTAAGAATCCTTACATTTCAAAAAAGCTATACATAGACCAATACCAGAGCATGCCTCTGTTGTGTGGTCTCCTTCCTGTGTCTTATAGATTCGATTGAATCAGTGGAACCCGCTTGCCTCTTTTTCTCCTTACGAAAATAGGTTGCTTCTGTTATCCTTACCGTCATTTGAGAAACGTAGATTTATTCTTGGTGTTTCCTTCTTAATTAAGTTAATTAAAGGTACTATCGATTCGTCCACGTTACTTAAGGAGATAAACTTTAATGCCCCTGATTGGTTCTCTAGACACTTTATCTTTATTAAGCTTCGGCAATGTAAATATAATTATGAGTTGTTTGCAAAAACCTAAACGATATCTATCACTTAATGTCGATATCGGATTCTTTAACGTCTTCCAAAACAATTTTTGGTAATACGCGCGATTTGGCTATGTCGTATTTAAACTAACGTTTAATCTTAATATCTCATTATGATTTGAAAATTAATTGGTGTTGATTACTGTCTCGGTTGCCAAACTTTTGCATGTTTGCGATGGCTTAGAGCTTGTCTCTGTGCTACTTGTGTACACACTTTTTTTTTCTTTTTTTTTTTTTGTTTATTTATACACGCATTTTCGTTTAATTTCTTCTTTTTTTTTCCTCACTTCTCCTTATGTACTTCGTACTAATTTTTAATATTTATTAGTAAAAGATTTACTTCCAAGAGTCAACTGAATTCGACTTTTCATTTATTTCATGTGTAAGTAAATTAATAAAAAGTAAAATAATTAAAAATAAATAAAGCTTGGGTTAAAAAATATTTTAAGAAACCCTCTGTAGATAATCATTTTCTATCTCTTGTAAGATAAAAGATAATAAATTAATATCTAATCCTGTTCAAGCTTTTAATCAGGAGTTAGAAGAAATTGTTATTATTGACTTTAAAAATAAAACTATTAAAAATATAATTTTTGATAAATTTTTAAAAATTAAAAAAAAAACGATTAAAACCTCTATAAATGGTGTATGAATCCAGTAGCTTGCGTGGGTTATCTTTTTACATTTTAGTGTAATATGCATAAAACTTTTTTATACTTTTAGAAACGGTGTAATTCTTCTAAATATAATAATGAATGGAGATATTACATAAATTACCCTATGAAGGTAATCCTTTTACCAGGCAATTCACTATAAAAATTTGTAAATTTTTCAAATAGATTAACATTTTTTTTTCTTTATGTTAATAAACTGAGAAGCTCCGAATTTAGTATGATAATATAAAATTTTATTTAAATAAATATATATATATATATATGTTTATATTATTTTTATATATATATATTTATATATATATGTTTATAAAATAAACAAATTATAGGTTATGGGTTTTATTAAATTTATTTATTATTTACCTAACTTTTATGCTTTTAATACCGTATTTAATTTATTTGTTAATTATATTAATTAAATTGGCACATTCTTACAACATCCTGTTGAAGTGCTAAACTAGTAGGTTGAATCGTAAAACTAGCTTTCATTGAAAATAACAACTATCACTATTGCTTCGATTTGGTTATTCAAATATTAATTTTGCACTTTACGCGAGATATTAGTTTACAGCAAACGGTGGTAACCTCTGAATATGACGCAAGCAAAATATTCTGCGTGTATTGAACTTTTGCCACCTTAGGAATGTTAATTCATGTTAACTTATATTATGTTTACATATATATAGCGTGATGTTATGCCCAAGGTTGGTCTGTATCCTAATCTACCTTTCGTCTCCTTACGGCTAAATTTCTAAATTGAGGCTACGGTCCTCCGAGCCGTATACTTTCTTTTCTCTCGTAAATAAAGATTTACGCAAACATTTAAAGATAGATACTTATTAACGAAAAAAGAGAAAAAATTTACAAAAAAAAAAAAAAAGGAAAATTCTAATCTGGATAAGATAAGACCAAAAAAAGTTTCTTTTAGAACGTTCAAATATAAATATAACAACATCAAGAATTAAGGAAAAGAATATCCGATGTTGATGTAAATGATAACGCTGGATCTCTGCCTGATGACTGTAATCACGTTGACCTTGATGAGTTACTGATTCTCGCCCCCACACGCTATTGCTCGTAATGATGATAACGATTATAGCGCTGCCGTTCGTAACTTTTTAAGAAGAGTTTGCGTTTCTGATGCATAGCTTTATAATAGTTGTGATGGCTATCTGCTACCAGAGTTTAAAGTTGAATGTACGTGGTTGTTGTGGTGGCGGACGCTGATGAATAAGTTAGTACAATTTTGCTACATTCTTTTGTTTTTTTTTTTATTTTTTATTTTTAGCATACTGTACGCATATATGTGAGGGTTTCAATATCAAGCGGCATGGACGTTAACTTTTGTGAGTTATAACTTGCGTACAATAACAATTCACTCTCCCTTATTTCCCTTATAACGGGAAATCAGTGATAACCATTAGGGATAATGAATGACTTAAATTTCTGTAGGCAAATGTTTGCGTCATGAGAATATCTTTCTAGTTTTAGCGCGAATTTATAAAATTGTTAGTCAGTGCCGGTATTTCTTATGTAAATTCACAGTAAGGATATTTTTAAGCTATTATCGCTGCATTTTTTATATTGGTTGTCTTCGAAGTATTCCTTCTGTTTCTGTATTATTCTTATGTCCACTTTAGAATTTAGATTATTTCTAGAAAGTTCTGATGGTTTAGTTCATTCACTTAACAGATCCTATTTAGTAATTATTTTACTTTCAAGTAATTGTTGGAGTAGGATTTAATCATGCCCATAATAAACTGCATGTGATATAAAAGTCAATTATCGTATTAATTTTCGCCATGATAATAAATAACAGGATTTAAGTTCTTTTTGTGGTATAGATCACTTTATTTAAAATTCCACATAAGATTTACATTATTTTTAGCGCTATTATAGCTATAATAATTCCCGTTTGTTCTTTAAATGTATGTGTTGTATTGTACCGCTTAGCGTTTCTTTAAACAAAATCGTTTTTACCAGTTTTTATGCCGACAGAAGCACAATTTTAAGCATTTGTAACAAACTGCAGAGTACATAAAAAAGTCCCCTGCAAAATTTTTTTTTTTTTGAATTGTTTTACGATTGAAGTTTTTAGTTCTTAAAACCTTCTTTATTCGCTGCTTCACAGTAAATGTCGAAATCAACATTAAAGTTTGCAACATGGTTCTGTGCATAACAAAAAGGAGATGTTGCCACCTATCGTGAAAACATAGATAAAGGAATGATTATAAGTTGTGGCGACGCTGGAAACAAAAAAAAGTAACAGGGCGACACAATGAGGCGTTATCCCAGTTTCTGGATATGACTTCAACTTTGCCGTGTTTTTACAGTACTTTATGGGATTTTACAAGTCATAAGATTTTTTGTGTATACGTACAAATATAGCAAAGGGAAAACAACGCACATGAAGACCAAAGGCAATTTATTTCCAATTTAGAAACTCTTTATTTAATTTATGTTTATCTTACACTAATTTTGTTAATATTATGCAATATGCATTTTGGGTTTATGCTATGCATTATTTTAAAGGAAATGAAAATCGAGCAATAAAGACTATTTATTTTAAAGTTGAAATATATTCTTGAAATTGTTTTTTAGAGAGTGGTAAATGGTAGCGTCCAAATTTTGAATGAATTAATACACAAAAATATACCTTGTATGTATATACTACATATTTCTAATCAATATTCTTTATCACTAATCAATAAATAAGCTTGTTATTTTCGTATTAACTTTCTCATTGTTATTTTTAAAAAATTTGTTGTTTACGTTTACGTTGGTTTATTTGTGGCTTATTGTGCTTACGACTTGGTAAAAACTACCCGAAAACGAAAATGACGCCTCAATGTGTCGGCCCTCTAATTGTTACAGTTTCTTGTGGCTATCCCTTTGATTATATATATAAAAACGTCGAAATTATCTTTTCATTTATTTTTAATATATATTTTTTCTATTTAATTTTGATTTTTAAAAATTGGTTTTTATGTCACTGCATTAAGAGGCAAAGCAGAAGACGGCAGATATGTATTTACTCCGACAGTCAAGTTTCCTTAATGTTGCTGAAAGAGCAAATAATACCATTTAGCCTAGTATTGGAGTGCCTTCAGAGCTTGAATGACATCGGTAAGCACCTGACATGGACACCTTGGCTTCGTATATGGAAGCCCTGCTTTTTTAGGCCCGGTACATGGATCATAATTCCATTAAGTAACACTTTGAAAATGCTTATCTCTGACACCGATTCATGCAGATTTTGCCAAGAGACGATTGAAGCCTGTTATCACATTTTACGTGCATGCGCGACCATTTGCAATATCAGAGACCAGGTGTTCGGCGAACACGTCATAGGAGACACAATATGGTGCTCCGAAGTGCAACTTGTAATACACTACATCTTCCTGATCCCACCATATGCACAGCAAAGCTTTGTGGCCATGAACATTCCGTTTCGATGTCGATGGCTCTCCTGGACTAACCTTTGGCTTTTTGCGCTTGGTATTATCGTGGTAGAACCACTTTTCGTCACCAATCACAACACGCCAAAGAAAACAATTTTTTTCTGACAAGCAACGAAACCGCGATGTTGAATCAGTTTGAAATCCATTTTCAATTACTTCGCTTGGTAGCAATTTTCCCTCCTTTTGAATGTTTCTCATGGCAGATTTCTTCAAATCCAACAACAAAAGTAATGAATGTCGAATATGGAATTTTGAGCGTTGCATGATTAGCGTCCGTATACGCTGAATAACTCAACCATACTAAACGGAAAGCTTTATTTTATGTAGCGAAGGGTCAAAATCATCGAATATAACCATTCTAAACTTTGATACTTCGCATTTCTTTATTATTTTTAATAAATGTCGCTGATCAAACTACATGCAAGCAAATATTGTTTATGTATTGGGCTAACACAAGACAGCCATATACAAAGAAGCTTGTAGTTTCTTATCATGTAACTTAAATTTAAATTAATAATATCTACATCATTGAAAAAGCATACATGTTCACCAAAATTTGTATATATACTCTGCGGAAAATAGTACACTTTACTATTTGGATTTTATTAATTGAATCAGTAAAAGGAAATAAATGTTAATCATCATTAGTGTTTTTACAAGCAACTTAAAAGAGGTTAAATAATTTATAGTTCGAGCGATTGAAATAAAGTCTCTCGACGCACAAAATTAGTTTCGCCAAGTGAACCTGGTGACTAATTTTACCAAATAAATGACACCAAATGGAAGTCTCTGTTTACAAAGGTATAGAAAATTAGTCAGCAAGCTAACATATAGAAGACGAATGCAATGAAAGCTGTGACCAAGGGTAGGCCGCTTCTTCTTAGTTCCAGTAGTGTATGTGTCGCACCGGAAGATTTTATGAACGCTTTTGTTTGTCACTGTCCTGCACATTGCAACAATGGCAATCCGATTTTTGCTGTGGCTATTGCAGTGCCATTGCCTATGCCCATTAATAGAGCTTCTTGGTACGCCACAGAAAGATTCAAGAAGTACCATGGTTCGTCGGGCTCCCCTGTTAGGTAGACAGTCAGCCCTTTCCTTGCCTTCAGCACCCGAATGGCCAACCACCAATATTAGGTACACATAATTGTGCCTGCCTAACTGGTTAAGTATTTGACGGCACTCCAACGAAAGCCCAAATGTTATCATTCGCCTGTTTACGGACTTTAAGGCGGCTTGACTGTCGGAGTAAATGCAAATCAGCTTTCTGCTGCAGTGCCTTTTTAAGCATTCAGAGACACATACGATGATTGAATAAACTTTTGCTTGGAATATGGAGGGACTGTATCACTTTGGTATGGCTTTTGAAAACTCGGGCCACAAACCCTAGCCCCAGTTTCTCCATTTTTCAATTTTCTATCATTTCCTTGTCTCCACCCCGGATTCAAAAGCTTGTCTGTCCCAGCCCGATCTCGCCGGTATGGTGAACAGTATTAGCTTTGCGACTGAAGGCCCGGTATTTTGACAAAGGGCTCGTCCATGAAGTTTTTCAATACATCTGGGTGGCCCCTGAGATTTCCCAGCTTTAGTTTGTCGACATTCGATTGTCGAAGTGCGCTTAGGCAAGCCTCTTTTTCTAGAGCAATAGAGAAAGGTGTTATGGCCAGCAGCGCTTCTAAGGTCTTCAAGGGTCAGGATTTCGTCACCCCGGTCATGCCAACGCAAGCGAAACGTTGGGTTTTGTTTAGTGTCGTCGCCACCGTTTTTTGCTTTACCTTAGGGTACCACACCAAACCTTCAGAAGTTAGCGTAGGAAGGTGGTATAAGACCAATAGATCATTTTTGGGCTTACATACCATGTTTTACCGTATAGGTGTTGACAGGCAAAGAGTGACCTTTCGGTTAGCCATCTTAAATAAAAATTCCAGATTAAATCAAAGTAGATACCCATATATTTCCCGTCATTTGAGTAATAGAGAACCTCCTGCAGGTAGACTTTGTCCAATGATAATTTTCTTTTCCTCGAGAGAGGCACTAGTTCCATTTTTTGTAGATTAAAGTGTAATTAAAGTCTTTGCACTACTTGTGGGTTATGCTTAGGGGTTTTTGACACCGATCAGTCTTACTCCAAGGCTCTCCTGATGAAGTTGTTAAAAGTTTTCTCCACGGTTTTAAGCCGATATGATTTCAAATTTTCGAGATGATCAATAATTTAGAATATAAAAAGACAAAAAAAAAGGAAATATGTGGAAAGGTTTACACCTTCGATTGACGCCATATATAATTCTTGGTGATTACATGATCTATTGAAAAGACAAAAGGCAGTGCTGATAAATTAATGAAGAACTAAATAAGAGTACGGACAAAGTAAAGAAAGCAGTGAGGACCCCAGAAAAATTTCAGATCTTAAAAAAAACCAAGAAAAGTCAATCTATCGTAATTTTACGATAGAGCAATAGCTTATTAAACTTTTACATAAGAACTACGAAAAAAAGAATAGCGATAGCAACATGTAAATATGCAAATAAAGATAATGATGCGATATATGGGCTAATGTCTTATGTCGTGATAAGCAGTAAGTTACTTAAATACAATGTTACAAAGAAACACATATATATATATAACGAATTGAATAATATGAACTGATTTGAAGATTGTTACTATTAAATGTTAAATTTGCACTGAACTAAAATAGGTGAACTGAGCTGATGTGAACTACAACTGTTTGCATGTATGTCTATGAAAGTAAGTGTACAGAACAAGTTAGTTCCAGTCTTCGTTACGTAATTAACTTCATTATTAAATTCACCATATCAATGTCATCATCTGCAGCAGCAAACAGTGAGCCTATAATATTCTTCATCCTGTTTATTTTACGTGTATAACATGTACATACATAATTTGTTTTGCACCTAACATTATTTAAGTAATCATACATAATCCATCCCCTTTTATTTAAAGTAGAGATATTGATGTTATTTTTGTTATTGAAGGTAATATGAATTAAAAGAAAAAAACATGTATGTAAAAATGTTCTAAAGTTCTTTTTCGTGAGAGGAAGCTGGTTAGAGGGACATCGGAACCAACTTTGGTGTCTTTTGGGACCCGGATCTTGGGGTCTCCCGACAGAAATCATGGGCCGACGGAGACCATAGGTAGAGTAGGTTGCAGAATTCGCCCATACGTCGATCCCTATAAGGATATAGCGCGTGTATTTCCTTTAGATGTAAACGTCTGTGTAGTGCCCGTGCGACAAAAATTTAAAACCCCTCCATTTCTACTGAATTAGCTAGTCCAGCAATAACACGTGCGTCGGTCTCTGCAACTTTCTGCAAGTGGCAATTAAGAGTAGCTCTAATAATAATAAAGTCCGTAGCTCGACAGTTCGATAGACAGTGAGGATTTACAGAGTCTAGCGTTACACCCAAATGACGACATACAGACACATACCGGTTACACTATTTTTTTTTATTACGAATCATTTGTAAGTGTTGACTGAACCATCGGGGCCATCAGCCATCACATCTAATAATGACAGACTGCAAATTATTATACATATTGGAGAGGCGTATGTTTATATCCATATAGTGGAGAAGCCAATTTCCATCATCAAGTATGCCATTGAGTATATTGCAGTTCGTCTTATAAAAGTCCAGACATTTAGAAAAACCACTGCTAGCCTTTACATCCTCATAAAGCAACCCCCTCAGTGGTAACAGAATAAGTGGGTGAAACGGATGTTCGTGTAATACAAATGGATCCCCACGAAGCATGCTAATATCCATACTGTTAGAAAATACAAGTTCCACGATTCTGTCAATAGCATTGACGATATGGTTGAATTGATAGTAAAGGAGGTCCTATAAAATATCGAGAGAGCTGTCATATACCGAATCATTAGAGAGAGGAAGCAGGTAGATCTGATCGTCAATCACACTCCAAGTACCAAAAATTTATCGCTGGGCCCTGTGAGATTAGAAAAAGTTTGAATATGACCCAAGACATATAAGAAATAAAATCCGAATACGGGGGTATTATGCATAAGAAAAGTAAAGATATCGACGGTTAATCTTCACTTTGATACAAATGAATTCGAATGCTCGACTATCAAATATAAAATCAACCTGGGATGGTATCGCAGGAAGAACCGTAATAAGCACACCATCGTCTTTTCTGCGAAGTCTGGTATGCCTGAAGACTAGAAAATCAAGTGAAAAGGTTCATAATTATTGACTCCAGGCTTAAGCTACGTTTCAGTAAAAGCGAAAATATTGTTACGAAAATCCCAAATCCAGTTAATGCTTACTAATTGATTTTTCCCAAGTAATAAATTCCCCAGTGCATATTCGCGGCGCGTCATGCAGCTGCCGGCTGACGAAAAAGATTAGCGGAAAAACAGACAAGGAAAAACCCAGGTACACATTCGCAAATCTTGAAGTGAATTTCTCTTCAAAATAATATCCACGGTCTAGTGATACGGACTGTATCTTAGAAAAGCGGAAATTTGTAACAACTGGTGTCAGAAATGGGATCGTGGAAAGCAAGAGAAATGATAAAATTAGACGATCTAACAGTGGAACAGCTCAAACAGGAGCTGCGGGAAAGGAACGTAACAGCAACTGGTGGTAAGCGTAATAAAAAAGGAAAGCTGCGGCGCCAACTTTGGGAACAACTAGAGAAGGAGGGAGAGGATCCTTCCATATTTGAATTCTACGGCGACTCTTACGAAATCTGCCCGACGGGAAGTATTGTAGACTGAGATTATGCATGTGCAACCGATGAGAGACGGGAGGCACGTACGTACATTGAAGCTAGAGTATGCCGATTGCAGCAAAGCTATGCATCCATACAAGAAGTTGCAGAGCAAGAGCAAGGAGAACAGAAAAGCGACAACTTAGGTGGAACAGGAAATACAGCTACAGCACAGCAAAAAGAAGGCGAAGATGCTGCAAGTATATCAAACACCGTTGTTATGCAGTTTATGCAACAAATGTAAATCTAAATGCAACAACAAATGCAACCACAAATGCAACAAATGCAACAACAGATGTAACAACAAATGCAACAACAAATGCAACAACAAATGCATCAACAAATGCAACAACAAATACAATAACAAATGCAACAACAAATGCAACAGCAAATGCAACACAAACGCAACAAATAGAATCAAAAATTGAGATTTGGGGAAATTCAGGAAAATCAAGACATCCTGAAAACACGTATACACGAGGTGTATCAGCAAATTGATGGCCAAATTAATGCGTTGGAACGGAAGCTAAAACGGTATGACGCAAGACTGAATGTCTTGAAAGAAAAAGTTACCAAAGTAATAAGTCAATTTGATGCGAAGGTAGAAGACTTGGAAGAAAAAATGGGTGGAACGTTGAGCCAGTTTGCAACTTTACGAAGTGAAGTCAACGCCTTAAAAGAAATTGCGGCCAAACAGCAACTTAGTGTTGGAGATAGTGTTTCTAAAGTACAAGCCCCTATCATTGATGACGCCTAAATGCTACAATTGTGACAGAGTTGGGCACGTTGCTCGTAAATGTAAATTTCGAAGAAAGGACTCGCACGTGAGGTTGCCCACGAATAGTAAAGCAGGCGTACAGCATAAATGCCACATTAAAGGAGAAAATTGCCGGATAACTGTGGTAGACAGAAAAATGTCGAGAAGACGGTAACGAGTCCAGAACATAGAAAAGATCACAAAGGACGCATGCCTGAGGAACGGAATGCTAAGGAAAATGTCGGTGTCCGTCGTGTCAGAGTAGAGACAAATGTGCGGTTCTCAAAGGATGATGTACGAAACGCGCAACTGGCCGATGACGATCTTAAGGTAATAATTGCCGGTAAGAAAGGTGAACGTGTTAACAGTGAACAAATCGACAAGGAAAGTCCTATAGCAAAAGCGTACTGGGCCCAGTGGGAGAGCCTAGTTTTCGAAGACGGATGTCTATGGAGGATATGGTACAGTAAAAGCGGTCCACGCACAAGAAAGTTGTTGTTGGTCCCAAGAGCCAAGTCCAAAGAAATCATAGAAAAGCATCACAGAAGTCCAAACGGAGAGCACTTTGGCGTTATGAAAATTGCGAAGGACTTGATACAACTGTATAAGCCATCGCATAGTGACAGATTATCAGCAAACTTGCAATCTAACTGGGAAGAACCATCCAAAGTCATCACGAAGATAACTGATAGGGTCTATCGCATCCAGAAACATCACAAAGGCGAAGCTGCAAGTAAGGTAGCACACGCAAGCAGACTGATAGCTTTTGCAGATGACCTTGTTCGGGACGAATAAGATTAAGAGGAGGACAGTGTTAAGAAAATCCCAAATCGATTTTCGTAACTAATAAATTCCCTAGTGCATATTCGGGGCGCGTCATGCAGCTGCCGGCCGAGGAAAACGATTAGCAGAAAAGCAGGTTAACGGATTAAAAATGAAGCCATGAAGTTAGATGATTGTAACATGCTTGTAAAATTGTATATAAGTAGACTATTTGAGGAAGGCAGTTTAGTCGGAAGAAAACAGCGAGTTGTACGAGAACATTTGAGTCGGACAAGAACATTTGTTAGTAAAGAAATAATAGTTGTATCGACCAGTCAAAAAGTATCACTAAAAATAAATTGTAAATAATTCTACATTTAGGAACATAATAAAACTTTGAAGTGCATTTTCTTTTCAATGTCCACGACCTAGTGATACGAAGCGTACCGAGGAACGGAAATTTGTAACAATACATTACATATATCTGGAGCAGCAGTTAATCATTATATTAAGCAAATAGCAAAACAACTGTTTGTACATTTGCGTTTCACTGATTGCACTTTCCAATAGATGCAATAGTGAAGATGACGGGTAAAAAAAACCCACACAAACACAGTCAATAACAAAAACTGTATTTAACCATGAAATTCAAATTTTTTCAGTGTTTTAAAACTAGTGAAATTATTGTTATTCAAACCGATGTAACTGGTAAACGAATAGAGTGAAAAAAGTTTAATAAGCGTCCTTCGGGGGTTGCCACTTTCTACATATTATAATTTTTTTATTAGAGACAACATATATTATCAGTCCCAGGAATTATTGAGTGATGTATCGTAGCGAAACTGGGCCTTTCTTTAAGAAGATGGAATTAATGTCCAAAAATGCAGAGCCTCAATAGTTAAAGCAAACATCATTCCACAAATGACATATGACTTAGTAGATGAGCAAAGAATTGTAGAGTTCTTTGCCCATATGTTACTTTGTGATGTTACAGCGCCGTCATTATTTAATGTTGAAGATGCTTCTCATGATGATCGATCAATCACAAAAAATGTGTTGATATTTCGGCACATTTTGACCAAACGGTAAATTAGACAACAACAGAAAATCCCAAATACCACCGAAATTGTTAGATAAGCCCCAGCGGATTATCGAATTGATAGGTGCATTTACATTGATTGAGCTTCATAAAACAGGAGTGGAAGAATACACTAGGCGGAATGATTAAGATTATTTACATTTACGACGCTAACGAGCGATGCAACTGGCATATTTAGCATAACATACTACAGATTTATATTTATGCCAAATTAATAAGTTGAAGTCGATGTGAGAATTCTATTAAAGAATACGATCGAAAATTAAAAGAGTTTTGGAAAGTGCCAGTGGGTAGATAGTTAGTAATTCAACAACGAATCTAACCTGACTATAAACAATGGCACGAACCAACATTTAGGAAAAAGAATACAATTAAAGTAGGAAAAATCGAATTTTTTGATTTCCTGAAGATGTGTAGCTTGAATAACAGTGACAAGGTGAAAAATTCTGCGGATAATTCCCAAAAATCACTATTCAAATGACTTAGCTCGTATCGATATAAGTAGTAATTTGGAATTCGTATATGGAATTCGTATAAGCGATATAAATGAATAAACGAAATAATCTCTTCAATCTAAACACAATCACTAATAGACTGCCAATAACATCTTTCTGCTACGTAACGGTAAAACCCGCCTTGTTACCTTTTTATGCTTTTGTGGTATTCTGACATTTAAAAACATGACATTCTTGTAACCTAGTTTTTACTGAGTCCAACGGTATTAAGAGAAAAGTTCTAAAAATAAAAGAAAAATGAATAGTTGCAAGGTTTTTTCAAGTTTGTGGAAAATAAGTAGAGGTAAAATTATGAAAGACCTTAATTTTTTTTTTTAATTTATTTTATTAACCAATTTCAGTAGCTCGCAGCGTAACATTTGCTAAAACATTAGAATTGTAATGAGAATTAGTTTATTAAAACAATCGATAAATAATTTGGATTCAATTTGCTTCATTTGTTAACGCTTCGCTTTTTTTCATTTCAGTTTGTGATTTTCTTAAGTTAATCACCTATTTTAGCGCAAAGTTGTTTTCACAATTCATACATTTTGCTGTCATCTTTCTTTCGGAATGAGAAATTTTATACAAACTAACAGAGACAAACATGATGGAATAGGACTATAAAGTACAATATCGCACTATTCCTATTGTTTTATTGTTTGTATACATACAAAACTATATGATTTCCCAGTTCCCGCAGTCCCGTGAAAAGTCAACAAAGTTGAAGTAAAATCCTGAAAATAGGAACGCATCATTGTGTCAGCGCCTTAAATGTAACTAAAAATAGTGAGTTAATTGAGCAACGCATATATAATAGAGTTATATCAACACTGCTATGCAGGAATTGTCGAATGTTTTATTCGATATTATGTTAACAATGTCGAATTCTCACAGAATTACCCTTTCTAACTTAGCCTTACCTCCACAAAAAATATGCACAATGTCACATATCTGAAATCTAACTTTCTGTCACGACGCAACCGATAGTTTATAAACGTTTTTATAGCCTTCACTTTACACTTTATCATATTTTAGCTATCATTCATGTGTAAATGAAAAAGCGTAATAAAGAAGCAAATCTTTATTTATATTCATATATATATAAAAGCCGAAAGCCTTAGATGCTAGTGCTTTAAGACTTTAGTCTTAGAATTTATTCTCTGGCTAAATTTACATAATAATAATAATAATAATAATATTCAGATGTGATTGTCAAAATCCAAGAGCTGGTTCTTCTCCTTGATAAAATCATAAAAAAGCAACTATTAATGAAGCACTCACGTGCAAATGTACCGTATATTTGGCAAAACTGGTGCGTGAGTTACAAGCCATTAAACAGATTCACAAATTTGCTGAGAAAGGAACTTCTGATGTAAGAATCGCCACCGGCTTGAATAAACACATCTCGATTACGTAGACTAGATAAAAGCAGTTAGATGAAACAGTTTTTAGTGCATTATTTAAAGCTTGATGTATTTATTTTTATTTTAGTTATTTACATATGAAACTCAGCTAAAATAACTTAACAGATTTAATAGAGTCTTAGAAGTAAACCCTATATTAATTATTATTACAAATTAATACAAAATATGTTAAAGGAAAACAAAAAAAAACAAATCAAATGAAAAACATGTCGAAAGCATAAAAAGAGAAGAATAAAATTCCTGTATAAATAAATAAAGGAGAAAAAAAAAGCAAGTACGCATTTAGCATAGAGGCAAACCAACAGTTGATACAGATCCCAGTTATGAGTAAACCCCTAAGCCATTGCAAAGATGCAAAAACTTGGCTAGCGATAACAGTAAACACTAGTTAATTTTCGAATCCTAGTAAGATGTTAAGATTGCAAGCTAGTTTAAATAAGACATAGGCAACTTTCGCGTATTAAGAAAAGTTAATTTGATAGAATTCAAAGAATTCGATATTGAAATGAAATTATAGATATCATTTACATTTTTCAAAGGACTCTGAGAAGGGTTGAAAAACTCATAACTATGTATATATTGACTAAGCTTTATGAAGATAAAGTTCCTAGCGAAGCGATTCGGGGCATTAAAGGTAATCTCACTAAGCAATGTGGGCGAATCGATAGTACCATTTATTACTTTAATTAAGAAAGAAACATCAAGAATAAATCTACGTCTCTCAAGTGACGGTAAGGCTAAGAGAAGCAAGCAATTTAATAAGGAAGAAGAGAAACATGGGAGTCTCAATCCAAGTTCCTAAGGAAAAACACCAAGAATTGCTTCTGATCGGATTCTGGTTAATCTGTATAACATCTATAGTGAGGAGACCACATAACAGATTCATACTCAAATGTTGATCTAACTAAGCTCATGTACAGCCTTATTTTTATAATAAAAGAATCGTTAAACTCTTTACGTCACGATTTAATGAAACCTAGCGTCGACCTATTTTTGCATAAAGAGACCTCAATGTGAAGATTAAAACGCAATCTTTGGTCGAATAGAACCCCTAAATCCATGCGCGAATCTACTTTTCCCAATTTTTGTGAATCGATTAAATACTCAGCATTGAACGACTTTGTCCTTGACAAAGAAAACTGCTTTCATTGTGCTAGATTTAATTTCATAAAATTTAACCAGAACCAAGTAACCAAATTATTTAAGTCAATTTGAAGCTAATACGACTGCGATTTCAGGAAGAAGAAAGAAAACAGTTTAACATCGTCCGTGTAGATTTAGCCAGTTGAAAAAATTTCGTCGCAGAGAAATTTGAGGTTTCAATATCACCACGAATTTATAAAAATATTTGGGATTAACAGGCAGTGAGGATTTTATTAATTGAAGTTATTGCTAATAACATTGGTGGTTTAAGTAATCAGATCTAGGACTTGCAGCAGAGTAGGCGAAATAGTCGTAGGCGAACCACTTTTCATAAATTTTTGGGAAAGTTTATTTTTCCATGATGGACACTTGCTTCGAGGGTAAGTTTGCGTGATCGGAACGAATGCAGAAATAGCTAGGTTTAATACTTTATAGAACGATGAGAATAAGGTTTCAATATTCCCAGCAGAAAAATCGAGGATCATGTTTGAAAGATAAGATTTAAGCAATGAAATATTAGTTTTATGAATATTATATTGTTTATTTGAGGACATTGGATTTAACACATTAGAATGGTTTAATGGGCCATTGTGCCTGTAATAAAAGGAAATGCAAATTGCTGGATGATACGGAAGCTCACATAAACTAAAAGGTGGACAGCGATTTGCAACTATCTCCGTGAAATGCGCAAAGCAAAGATCTAACAGTCTGCCGTTACAATTAGAAGTATGGTTGTATTGAAGTAAATTACATCAATTAATACATTCAAAAACAACATAACTCTATCAGATGTTGAAGTACGTTCGTGCATTTAAAATTATCACTGGAAGACCAAGTGATTTGTGCCAAATTGAAGTCCCCCAACACTATGATTATATTAGTAGGTGTACACTTTTCGACTACGATACAAATGGAGGCACTTTTCGGCCACGTCACAAATTAGGATTCACAGGTAGAGAATCGTAGGTTGTGGAAAAAATAAAAGGAGTGACCGAATTCGCTTGTGCAGGTTGTGCGACTTGTCCAGCAAGGCGAGATGGAGAGGAGGATTTACCATTTCTATTAATATTTTTAGGAGATGTACACAGAGCAGCCGGAATGGCCCTACTGGAAGGAGATACCCTTGGCAGCTCAGCATAGCTGACACGGGGAGGTCTTCCCGGGTTGTTTCTAATATTGGTATTACCAAGTCCAAGTAAACACTCCATGTCAAAAAATATCAGGCAAAATAGAGTTTGTGAACAAACAAAAACAAAAAAAGTCTGCCACATATTCAAAATTATGTTTTAAATTAGCACGCAAGCTTCACACTATTAGCAACAATAGTAAACAAAGAGAAAAACTGCAACGCAGACGCCGCAAATCAAGACAGATCTTTGGAAGCTACAACACGCAAAAACAAAAAGATACGTATAGATATTGATGGAAGCACCAAATGCTGATCGCAAAAACCAAGATTATATCAACACAAGAAGTTCAATATATTTCAATTAATTTAAACAACTTTATAATTAATTAGGCTTTAAAAGCAATAAAGCAACAAAATGAAAAAGGAGTTACAAAATTTCTACGTACAAAGTAAAAAATACGACCACAGCGTGCGAAGACTTGCACTTTTTGTGAGACGTAGAATGGGCACTTCCTATTCTCGTATGTTACCTGAAGATGTGTAAGTAAATGATTTTGATTAAAGTGTACATATTGTTGCATGCAGGTTTTTGCGCACCAAAAGAGACTTTTGAATGCCTTCTAGGAGAGATTGGCACACGTAAGTTCTGTACTTTTCATGTTCTTGTGGCTCGATGTTGTACAACGTATATTACAATACTAAAATATTCCCAACATTTATTGACGTAGTTGGATGCGTAGACAGAGACCACATTTTCGTAAGCCCGCACAAAATGAAGAACATTCCATAAACGGAAAGTGTAGACTGAATGGAGTGGTGGTGAGTTAGTTCACATATCGCAATTGAGGGAAACCGGCATATCTCCCGCACTTTCAAATTGATTTATATGGAAATGAAAGTTGTAAAGAATAATTCCGCTTTCAGATGTTTCGCGAAAATTAAAAATTTGGGTTTTACTTAGATAATGCAAAACTAGAATTGGTTTGCAATTAATTTTAAAAAATTATACATTCTTTACAGGCAAATTCATACGTAATATATTAATATATTATATAAAATATAAATAAAATAGTATACATTACAATTCAACGTTCGTAGTTTAAAGTTTTCGTATTGGTTGTATCATGGTAATCAAACAAACATCAAGTTAGCCCCTTATTTTCACATTGTTTTTCTAAATAAATTTTGAATGATGAAAGCTATACATAATTCGCAACCAAATGGCTTTCAAGGTACGCCGTCCAAATGAAAACTAGTTAACTAAAAGATGCATAATCAGACCCCAGGTAATGTTGTGATCTTTCACAAAATGGTGAGGTTGTGAAAGGATCTAGCTCGTTGTCAATGTCTTCCCACAGGATACACCCTGGTCATAACTAAGTGGATCTGGACCATGATATGCCTACTGATGAATTGAAGATATTATTTATCAGAGTATTATCATGTGTGACAAGTTTTTCTGTGCACAAAATGCATAGAACACTCTGACTTGTCATGTTTCGTAGATATATTTATTTGTCTAAGTTTATTCCTCATTGTTGTATGGTGTTTGCAATAGGGATCTCTGTTCCGCTTAATAATAATTGAAGGCGTTTACTTTGGGATAATATGTACCTAGCACACTTTCTTGACTCGTTTCTTATACATATGGCTTTAGACTTCATTGCGTCTAGGTTGATTCCTTACGTTTTTTAGTACGCACTTATAAGGTTAAGATCAGAAGCACCTATATTCAAAGCTTGAATTGATGACAAATTGTGCGCATTAAGTAATCATCAACATAAAGAAGGGCTTTGGAGTTCTCGGCTAAGCACGGAAAGTGGTAGAGAAAAAGGTTGAATAAGTAAGGTTCAAGAACGCTCGTTTAGGGAATGCCACTTCTGCCCAATCCGAACTCTGAGTAGAAGTCTTTTATTTGCACCTGAAGTTTACGATCTATGTAGTAGCTCTAGAATATGCTATGAATCGACACCAATATTTGTTTATTTGCTGATTTGATGATATTTTACATCGTTTTAGAATGCAGATATGGAAAAACCCTTTCGAGTTTTTCTTTAAGCCCATGTTCAAATTCTTTCCCCCTATTTAACAACAAGGAAATTGCCCGGAATTCTTCATAATTGAGATTATCTTAGCAGATTTCCAGGCACTTGGGAAATACCCACTGTTAAAGCAGTTATTGAATGTTATGGATAAGAGTTTAAGAGTTTTTTTTATGGTGCTCCATTCGGGAATTTTTTCATTTTCAATTCGATATTTGGTCAATGCCACTTCACTTTTTAGACTTGACGTTGTTGACAGTTTGTCTGTGTGAAGTGATGGTTCTCCGGATTATCTAAAGCATTGAAGAAGTCATCGAACATATAAAAATACACGATTGGAAAAGTTTCCCACGTCTATATTGCGGAAAATTGAGGTGTAATAGTTTCGGAAAATGTTAGATATTTCTGAGCTATAGTGAGACTGAGATGGTGGCTTGGTTGTCGTGAAGTTCTTGACAGAATAGAGAATTTTTCTTCCGCACCACTTGATAAATTGGTCTAAATGCTGATGGACCAGGTTTGCGGTTTTTTAGTTTGTTATTGAATTTTTGCGTCTCTTCTATGTTTAAGAAAGCTCTAATTGTGCACTCTAAGAGTTGAATTTGAAATATTCACGGGTTCGCCTGTTTCCAGAATGATGAGACGTTCTTCAATTCTTTTCTTTTCAATTCCTTTTGCCAATGATGTTTAATGTTGAAAATTTTTTGATTTTCTCAGATAAAGAAAGTTTCTGGCCTCTGATTTGAATTGTCGGAGTGGCTGTCGTGAATTAATTTGAAGTTATTGTCGAACCTTTGTTTACAAGGTTTTTTGTTCACAAGAGGTATCATGCGCTGATTCTACGTGGGTACGAAAATCGTCCCAATTGATGTTTTTATACGATGTGAGAATACATGGACTCCTAAGGAATTGCAACAGATAATAACCTGAGAACGGGGGGAGACTTTGGATACGAAAATTCGGCAGACTATTTTCTCGCTACTAAGGATTTAGGAGGAAAAGGTTAAAAAATGAAGCGCCATTTGGGTACGGGGATGTGGCATTAGAAATTAAAGGAGTTTTTATCAGATTATCCATGATCCAATTATATAGCACTTTTCCGTTAGGTTTATTGCCCAGGGCGCCCCAAAATGTATTCTTCGCTTTAGGTTTTAACCTAAGATAAATCAGTCAAAATCTGTAGTTAGCTGGAGGAGCTTGTTAAGGCCTTCGTAGAATTCCGTTGAAGTAAAATTGCTGGGAATATATAAGGATACGAGCATATATTTGTTGTGAATGTTGTCACATTTAGAATCAATTCATATAAAACTGCTGTTAAGACCAATATTACTAGATTTGTGTTTTACCTGTATTGCTACTTCAACATGAGAGTAGTCGTAAATAAAGCTATACCGTGCTATATTGAACCTTTAATTTTTTCTGAAATGAAAAGCGATGTCAAAATTACTATGATGCAGAGAGTTTGCCAGATCTACCGGTCGGGAAGAATCGATAAGAAATCGAATATTGGAAGTAAGAAAATTTGTGGATCTTTAGACTATATTTGGTTTGAACTTTAATTAAGAGGCTGTAAAATAGAGTTTACTTTTCAATTACTTTGCTAGGTTTAAGTATCACATTTGATGTTTAGGTCTGAAGTTGCTCTACCATGTCTCTTACATCACTGTTATATACAAAGATTGGCGGGCAGTATAATTTAGCAGTTTTCTGTGCTGGTCTACTTCAGGATTGGGATCTGATTTCTGTTTTGATGAATGGTTTGTGGGTGCAGTATTATCAATTTATAATGTACATACAAACTCCGAATTATTTTGAAACATATTTGTCAGCGTAACTTCGCAAGTTACATTATCTGAGTCATTATTAAAAAAAAATAAAAAAATAAAAAATTGAAATTATAAATTATCTGTCACTAATTATACTAAGTACGCATTTATTCTTTTCGTTTGCCTATGTGCTAAAATACGCAACACTTGTATCTTTACAATGGTGACTCGTTATTTTTATTATTATTATTTTACTTCTGAGAATTATATATAAACTTTCATTTAAATAAAGAAAAGTAAACATTTAGCATTAATCAGACATTAATAATTGTTTGTCGATATCTGCTTCATTAGAATTATTGCTGGGATATTTATAAATCACACTACAGTTGCTACACCATGGCTTTGACTAGGCGGAATTAATCAGTTAATTTTGATCATCCCAACTACAATCACTACACCCGCAACCATAACTTGTCGGGTTGTTGGGATCGTAATTTAATCCGGATAAGTCCACCTCTTTTGGAGATACACTGTTGTGACAGCATGATCGTTCTGGTCTGCTGTTTTCGTTTGGATATAGATGCCATCTCTACCTCCATTATATAGAGTAGGTAGAGGCATCACAAGGCAAGAAATTGTAGTTGAAATATCTATAGAAATCAAGCTTAAATCTTTTCAATTAATTAATTTTACGAATAAAAAAAACGCGGTAAAAATGGCATCGTAACGATCTAGTTAGGTATCAATTCTTCAATTCCTTTAATAAAAAATGTTCTTCTTTGCTCTCTTCTTCGCATATAACGTTATGTTTATTTATTTTTGTGTGATATTGGCGTTGCTTAAATAACGTTGGTTATGCATAAACAAACAAATGTCAAGCATAATCTCTACTTTCTTTTTATTTTTTCAAAACAAATAATAGGAACCGATACTGATATATAATGCGAAAAAAGAAATTGTCTTTATTTCGTCGTCGCAGGGAACGGGAGTTAATAAAAGATACATCATCAGCTTTACTAAGGCATTACCATAGTAGGTAGTGCTATTATATTACCATTTGACGGCTTGCCGTTTCATTCTCGTTAGATGTATTCTGTTAAATGCCCTTCAATATGGTGCCACACCATGCGACGCTGCGTTTTTAAGTACACAGAGGCTATGGTGCAGACGGGTACAAATAAGTGTTGAGGTATTTACAAAAAATGGAATGTCTAGCATTAAATTGCTTTTGATCATCTCCTCACTATATTCATAATAAAGCGCCATCATTTTTCTTAAAAAATTTGTATGTTTTATTTCTTCGAAGAGGAAACAAAATTTTTTCTTTGTGCTCTAACCATGTCAACCTTTGTGTCAGCAAAACACAATTTGCAGGAAGCGCTGCTTTTTTTTAATTTGAAAAAAAATGTAGTTAATCGACACCGGTTGCTGTGTGAAGCATATGGGGAAAAGCTCCACCAATAGAACATATGGTTTCAGTGCGTAAAAAGAGACGATTTTGACACCAGTGACAAATAATGCGAAAGGAATCCAGTAAAGTTTGAAAAAGCTCAGTTGGAGGCGTTTTTGAACGGCGATTCACGCCAAACCTAAAACGAGCTCCCTGAAAACTTTGAAGTGAGTGAACAGTTTAGACCATCTTAAGGCCGTGGGTATGGTGGAAAAAGAAGGAAGTCGAGTTCTGTATGAATGAAGCCAAGAGCCGTCGACCGTGACTTTTTCACGTGCGACCAACTATTCCAAAGGCAAAATTGTAAGAGTTTTTTACATTGAATCGTGCGGTAAGCCCGACTATGGATTAACTTCAACAGTCAAACCGAATACGTACAGAAACAAACTGATTCCTGTGCATCTTTTGGGATCAACTCGGGGTAATCTACCATCAAACCACCACCAGTGAATGTTACCAACAACAATTGATGTAACTGAGCAGAGTCGTAAAGTTCAAATGTTCCCAATATGGTAAAAGACATGACAAATTTATCTTTCAGGACGGCAACGCTCGTCCACATGTTGCAAAAATTATCACGACAACTTTGGAGGCCGTATTCAGCAAACATGACTTTTTGCGCTTATCACTTGTTTTGGTCGATGGCTATTGATCTGGCCGAGCGCCACTTCACCTCTTACGAAGACCCCAAAAATTGGGTAAATTCTTGGGTCCCATCAAAGAAAAAAAAATTATGCCAATCCGATCTACACATGCTGCCTGACAGATGGAGAAAAGTGGTAGGTAAAGAGGGGCAAAACTTTGAATAAAATACATTGTGCCAGTGTCTTTAAGTAAACCTCTTCAGTGACAAACCCTCAAAATTTATTTGTACACACACTATTTGAATATGCCCTAAAAAAACAACCGAAAATGGAGTAGCGAATGCAATACGTGCTTGCATGTATTTTGATCAACGATTTCTATTGGATTTTGACCTTTCTCTGCATAAAATAACACTTTTCCACTTAGCCTGGTCGAGTTATTCAGTGTATGCATACGCGAATCATTGTACACTTAAATTCGAATATTCGACATTCATTCGACATTTTATTGTTTGATTTGAAGAAATCTGCTACCGAAATTCCTCAAACGCTTATAGAAGCTACTTATGCTGGTTTCAGCTGTTTAGAAGTGGTGATTTAGATGTCAATCGCAAAGAAGAGAAGAACTGAAGCAGACCGAAGAGAATGAATCGCAAGAGTTATTGGACGAAAATTCAGCTAAATCTCAAACAGCTTAGCAGTTGATGAATCAACTGTTTGTAGACGTTTATATGCCATGGGAAATCTCCAAAAGGAGGGAAATGGCTACCATCGGAATGGACTGAAAATGTTATTTGGAACCGTTTCAACATCGCGACTTCATTGATTGCCAAACAAAAAAACGGAGAGCTTTCTGTGGCGTGTTGTGACAAGCGATGAAAAGTGGGTCTACTACGATAATACCAAGCGCAAAAAATCATGGGTTAATCCAGGAGAGCCATCCACATAGACACCGAAGCGGGATACTCATGAACACAATATTTTTCTGTTTATATGGCGAGATCAGCAAGGAAACTACTACAAGCTGCTAAAATCGAATAAAGCTGTTAATGCAGATGTCTAGCGATGTCAGTTGAACAAATTGAACGATTTTTTGTTGCAAAGAAAACTAGCATGAGAACGCTTTGCCAGACGTTGTAAGCTCTCGCAGGTCGAATGGGAAGTTCTGTCACACCCAGCGTACGCACCGAACATAGCGTCTTCTGATTAGCAATCTTTCAGGTCGATGCAGAATGGCTTGGCTGACAAGCGGTTTCGAAATGCGGAAAAATGGGTGGACAATTGCATCGCAGACCAATATTGTTTTTCAAAACCGTATAACGATGTCGCCAGAAAGATGGGAAAAAGGTGTAGAAATTGATGAAAAATATTTAGATATTTATAGATAATACATATTGTACCAGTTTTTCTTAATATATGCCTTTTTCAAAAGGAAAATGATCAAACAACATGGAAGCAACTAGTAAGTTGATTCCACTTCATTGTTTATATCGGTTCGCATTGCAAAATCTGAAATTTTATGTTCGTCAAATGCTTCAATAAATTGTATTGAAAACAAACTGTATGGATATAAGCACATATAAAGAAGCTATATGGCAGGAATATGTAACATTTGATATTCGTTTTGTAACATTTTTTACATATACGAGCCAGTAGCGGGTTGTTAAATTCAATGACGAATTTAGTGATCGCGTGGAAGAAAGTTTGTATGACTGAAATATTTGTATGCCTGTAAAAGGAAAGAAGATAGAAGAAAAAAAACCCGAACGGGAAAACGAAGCATGTGGGAATTGAAGAGAATACAGCGAATAAATTGTCATAAGAAAAAGACATGAATAATATAATATACGAATCAAAATTAGCGCCCGCCTGCATATACTTGAATTGAAAATTTTAAATGTGCTTTATGAACTAAAAATGCTCGAAAATGAAACGTAGTTAACTCCACACATAGTCAATTCGCTGAATTGCGTAAAGCACAAAACACAATGGTTGCGGTATACATTGTGGGTGCCGTACGATGCAACTGTCTAAATAAAACTAATTGGGTGTATTTAAATGTAGACGAACATATAGCTGGCGTGTCAAATTTTTGGCAAAGTTGTAAAATTTCTGGGAGGTAATCACGAGTCGGCTGGTTTAGGAACGTGTATGTGATAGCATTAACCGTATGTTGATGACTATCGTTGGCACAACAACTGTTAAAAACACTCTTTAACACTGGTCAAACTATACTAGAGCAAAAGAGCCCACGTTTGTGTTACTGTTAGTTGTTTAGATCCAAAAAAAATAATTAATAGAAAAAGATAAACAAAAATTCCAAAAAGGAAAATCTTTTCCTTAAAGGTTTTTGCGGAAATTTTTTGAGTGAGTATATAAACCATATGCTTTATTGGCGTAGTCCGCTTATTCCTAACAAACCAATAAGATATAGTATTAAAAAAATGGAATTAGTAAAAGGAAAGTAATATACTGTTAAATGTTAATGCATTATCGTTTTGCGTTAATCGATATATAAACGTTAGCTAGAGTGCTTCGAAGAAGACCGAACTTCGTGACAGATAATTGTTATGAGACGGAGTAAAGTTTCTGCGGGATGTGTCCAATCCTCTTTCACTACCTGAAAACGTATAAAAGTCACTATGAATTTTTTATTATTTCTATTTCAATAATATTCTTCCTAACATGTATATTATATATACATTAAGTGTATTTTACATATACAAAAACAAAAGTGACATAATGTATAGAATTCAACGTTTGTTAACATAAAGAATTGCGAAATGAAAAAGAAAAATGATCGTCTTTTAGATCAAACTGGAGTAGATCCCTAAAAGATGTAAGTAAGTTCCTTGACATCATATTCTAAATCGCTTGGGATCTGGCGAAAGAGGAAAACGAACATTTTTTTCAGCTTTAGTACCTCGGTGTGGAGCGATGGATGATCTATTGAACGCACTTTTCATTATCGATCGCGTGCGTCAAATGGCGTCTTTCTTCTTGAGTTTCATTTTGTCAACTTCACCTAACAAAACGCAAAAAGTGAACGGCAAACGTTTGCAAGGCTACCGGAATAAAGTGGCAAAAGAAAAATCTTCGAAAGATATATCCAAGGAAGTGGTCACATCCAGTAATCTTTAAATAAAAAAATTGCAACGCGTTCAATTCAACTTTTATATATTTTGAACCGTTGCTGAAATTAATTGATTGTCCAGCATCCAATAGGGACGTGTTTTCGACAACTAGCGCAGGTCGTTCCGGAAAACAATCTTTCTCTTCCAAACAAGAAGCTGAAAATAGCAAATTATTGGAAGTAGTGTTCAAATTCGTCGATGTAGTCGACAAAAAATTTAGAAGGAAAAACAGAGAAATTTTTTTCTGCCTCCATAGTCTATTTTTTAGCCAGTCGTTTACTCCAGATTATATTTGGGGGTATCATTTCTAGCTTATTCTACATAAAGCCTTGTTAGATTACCGAAACACTCCTCATTTATGTACTGGCGTGACGCAAGCGGATATTATATTTCATAAAAGACAGTTAAAAACAAGCTAACCGACTCAAAAGATTTACTGAAGTGTATACGACATCCGTGCACAGACGTCTGGGGGAAGCCTTGAAAACGTGACAAATAAACTCTAAGCAGAAGTAGCAGTTGATCTTCCTTTTACAAAGTCACGCTGAAATGGAAAAATGAATAGAGATTTGAAATCGAAAACTAATTGATGGGTAACAGATCGTTCAAATAATTTAAGCAAGGCACTCAACTCGAGAGATGTCTGCCTCTAGATTTGTGAAGTTGAATAAGTAAACTATTCCTCCAACACAAAGCGAAATTGCCTGTTTTAAAAGAATGATTAAGAATTTTTGAGATAACACCACGAAGCTCGTAAGAGTATGATTTGAGTATACATAATGGAATTCCATCAATCTGAAACGCACAGCCGCATTTTAGGGACCTTAAATCTTATAATATGTCGTTTGCTGAAATGACCAAATTATAAAAAGGAAATCGAGTTTGAGGTATGAGTAATTATCAGTTAAATCGGAATCAGTGAAAAAGAAATTTGAGGTTTTGAATATTACCAGAGAAGTCGTGTTATCGCAAGCGATGGAGAAGTGATATATGGACAATCTTCTTTTAGAGTTAACAAATTTATGAAAGTATTTAGGGTTAAGAAGAAGCGAGAGTTTAATCGTTTGAAGATATCTGTGAGAACTTTGGTGGCTGAAGTAATTTAATCTATGCTGTGCATTGGAGTAAAAAAAATTGTCATACATAATTTTTAAAAAACAATAAGCTGAACGTCGGCAGTAATAGAAAATTTAAGTGAATAGGCCGAAAAGACAACCGATCTAGCCGCTTTGGTTCGGCTTTGGTCATAGGTATACAGTCGTAACACTTACCGAATGGGAACACAGACCCACAAGACAGTGGGAACACAGACCCACAAGACAGTGGGAACACAGACCCACAAGGCAATGGGTCTGTGTTCATAGATATATTTTTTTGTTTCTTCACTTTTTTTTCTTTATGGCTGCCACCGTGTTACACGAACAGGTAACATCCTCTGAGTGATCAGTCGTTTAAAAAACATAAATAAATAAATAAAAACAGCACCACCAGTGCGATCTGATCGGTCTTTTCTGAACGTGGAAAGAGTTAGCAAAAAGTTCCAACGGTGCAGCTTAGGTTTTAGAGAGATTTCCGTAAGACCAATGTTAGAGTTTCGGCCCGCCACATTTTGGTAAATGACAGTAACTGAACCTGTGGGAAGACCTTCAAGTTTCTGTGGATAGAGCAACCGCAGAGATAGTATTTCCGGGCCTTTCCCAAGAAGTAAATTCGTTTACTAAGGATCCTACTGGCCATAATTATTTATTTAACAAAATTTCCGTGGTTTCAGTCGGAACTAAAGTCTTAAAAGACGGGATAGCTCTAGGTTGATATAGAGTCAATTTGAAAATGCTAATACGTTTTATGTTGCCACATGAGGTGTCTGGCACCATTTTTGACACAAATATTGTTTTTAGAGGCGGTACTGCTGTCAAGCAGGCATCATTCGCAGTAAGAAGATTAGGAATTGAGGGTAAAAACTTCTGAATTGGAGGAAAAACAAAGGGAGAATATACTTAAGTGTGCAACGAGTGCGATAAGCCCTTTCCAGCTAGGAAAAAAAGAGGATTTACTATTTTTGCTTATATTTATTTTTTTTTTGAGATTCCAGTGAATGTGACCACTAAGAGCAGATTATTGCTGAATATGTTTTTCTTCCACATACATGCCTTAAACAGCTGAAAAAAAATTTTTGTAAAATGTAAACCTGTCTCACACATTCATAAATTTTCTTTTCTTCCATCTTTCTTTCACGATAACTTATGTTTTTTGTTTACCATTGGCATGATTGTTTTTGTCAACTTAGCATTATTCTCACCGCTCTACACAACTGTATACAATTCAGAGAAATAATGCCAGAAGCCATCTGGAATTCATGTAGGAGTAGCATATCTAGCTTGGTTGGATTGAGTTTTTTCGTATCTTCAATGAATTTCCACCTTTTCTTCGTTCTACCTTTTGTGATAACGCATTTTTTTCTTTACCATTGCCAAGTTGTTCTCAACCGTGAAGCAAAGACTTGGCGTAATTTACACAGCTGCACAGAATTAAGGCGGTTCTATGTCGAATTGCTTTTGGACTTTTGAACTTTATATAGTGCGTGGCAAAAGCACTGCTAAAATAAATTAGATTTTCGCAAACTTTGTAGTTACGAAATAAATAAATAAATAGATATTTATTGAAAATAAAAGGTGGTTCTCCTCTATCAATGAAGTAGTGAACGAATAAATAAAGAAAAATAAATTTAAAAATTTGATTGTACGCTTACTCTGCTCATATGGTTTTCAAAATGGAAAAATTATAAAATTAATATGAAATGGCACAAAACTGCATCAAGAAGAAATTTATTAATTAGTTACAAGAAAACGGTGTGTAAGTAAAATAGTTTTTATTGCATTTTGTTTTTTTCCATTATGTATGTAACCCTCAAAAGGATGCTTCAAACGTGTATATATTCTTGATAAGCGTGAAATTCTCGATTGATTTAGTCATGTCTGTCCGTCTTTGTTTGTGTGTGGTGTTTGTTGTTGGCACTCTCCTGGTTGCAAAAATGAATATATCGACTTCATATTTGGTAGAAATATTCGAAGTTTTTGCACGCAGGTTGGTATTGAAAATGGGCTAAATTGGTCAGAGCAGAAGCACGCAGTGGAACATAAACTGAACGTAAATGCCTTTTTGCTTGACAAAAATTTGTGGGCTTTTGCTCGTTGAAATTTTCCACATTTACTTTGCGAAACACTCTACTCCTTATGTGCAAAAATGGAAAACATCCGTTATGCCCACAAAAAGTTATAAGTAATTAAATTTAATTTTGGGGTTTTATGCTTATTTGTGATAAACAAGACAGAATGTTTAAAATTATTTTGTGCAATTCTTAAATGAAAATTATCTTATTTATATTATCTGCTTAAAAGTGGGTCAATTTTGAAATGAATATCGTAGGCACAATGATTACTTTTTTCTTAATAATACTAGCGATATGGGTATCAAATAAAAGAACTTGGAGAGCAGAATGTGAAAAACATAGTAGTGGGTATGCGAGATTTGGTACCCGCCGAGTATAACTTTTTTACTCGGTCAAATTGAGGAATGGTATTATTTCTTAAACCAATAGGTATACGTCTTTACGCGTTCGCGTCCGTTTGACTCGACTTCGCTGTGATGATAAGAATTCTTCTAGCGAATTATATACGTTGATTACTCATGTTCTGGTGGCCATTGCAAATTGAAAGCCTAGTGATGATTAAGATTAACAGGAGTACTTATCATTTTCATTATTAATTAATGGTAAATAACACTATAAAATGGAATAAATAACAAATAACACCATAAAATAAAAGCATATAGTCACTGTATTTTATGATTCAAATCTTTCGATGGTGATGCGTTTCCATCAGTAGTTTTGCGCGGCGAGTAAACTTTTAATTGCACTTTTCGTTTGTTTTCAATTGTTTTTTATGTGTTTAAAAACCCCAGTGTAATTGATGTGTCTCCTGGGGACAATATACCGAGTACAACTAAGACACATAAGTAAGTACGCGTAAATACTTTTTTACTTTAAAAGTTTATTGTGCTAGCTAGTTCGTGAGATGTAAAAGGGGTTCTATGACTTGCCCACGGACAGTCCTAGGACGGTTACACCAAAGAATTTGCACGTACTTGCCCCTTGCCGAATATCAGACGGACGAAACCCTAGCTAACCGATTGGGGGCTTCCCCCTGGGCCCATTCTTCACTCACCCTGCCTATTGGTCTCTCTTCGGCTCATAGAAAGATTTGTAGTTTATCCCAAAGTTGGGTCCAAAGATCTCTCTAACCTGCTTCCCTCTCGTAATTAAAACAGCTTTATTTTAATTCATTTTTTTTCCTTCACGTTACAATAATATTTATTTAGATAGTATGCTTGACACTTATCGTTAACGTTAATTTACTATTTGTATTTCTGTAAATTTGATGACGTAAAAAAAACAGTTATATATAAAAAAAAATTAAATCAACTATAATACGGGTATTAGTACTTTACAAAGCTTTAAAATTATTAGTTATATATCAATTGTTCTTTATATGCATGTCGCAATTCATATTATACTTATTTAGATTCAACTTAGATATCAAATAATCTCAAACTATTGTCCACGTACTAGAAAGGGCACATCCAAATAGATAAGCATATATTTGGCAGCACAACTCATCGAGTGCAAATCTTCTTCGATTATATGGCATTATTTCTAGCTTATAAGATTTCAAATAAACCCAAAGGATGAAAATTTAATGGGGAAATGAGTTCACCCGAAATGCTTACCACTAAATGTTCATTTATTAGGTGATGTGCAGTTGCTTTAAATGTATGCGCTGTTTACAATGATGCGACGAGATTATATTAACAATGTGTCCTCAATTAGGCCTGCACTCCACACAAAGGCTTTTGTACAGAGAACAAAGAAAATCACCGAGACACCGGCTTTTGGATGAAGATTGCAGCAGGATTTAATGAATTTAAAAACGTTTAATGAATTTAGAATAGTTTATGATAAAAAATATTTGTTTTGGTATTTTATAATTGAGTTTGGTCTCAGGGTTTGCAAAAAAATGTATATGAGAAAATTTTCGGCAACTTGTCACCACTTTTTGTTTGTTTTGTCTTTTCCCCGTAAAACCAGTTTCCCATGATTTTTGTTTTATTCTTATCTGTAGGGGAATTTTCATGCGTTTTGTTAATGTACAACATGGTGAAATACACTCTTTTTTTCTTCTCTAGACTTAATTTTTATATTTTTTAAATTCAATAATTTCGAGATTATCTGCATTGAATTATTAAAAATTTTTCTTTCCTCTTTAATTGTCCACGGAATACCGATAATATAGAAACACAATAACATCTATGTTTTTGTTGTCGTGTTATAGTAAGTTAAACGTTTTTTTCGGCAGATGTTTCTATTAGTCGTTGTATGCATAACATGAAAGAGGAATTTTTAAAATTGATAAGTTTTTTTTTAAAGTTTTCTTTTAAAGGTCACGAAAATAAAAAACACAACTGTTCTTGCCACATACTTCTCAATCTTTTTCTTTTCATAAATGCTGGAAATATCTATTTGTTTTACAATTGTCCGAATATATGTTCGTTCATAATAATCCATGCTTGCAAATGTGAACTTTGCCAAATTTTTTACTAATTTCTACGTTTATTTTCGTTTCAACAAAAGTTCTACACATCACTCTAGAAAACTAAAATCCGACCACATTTAACACCACCATCTATTTTCCTTCATCTTCTTTTTGTTTTCTTCTCACACATTCCAGTCCTCCATCTTCCGTTAAAAAAATTTTTGACATTCGCGCGCGCGCGCTACACAATCCCTTTTTCAGAGCGCAGTTGCATTCTTGTTTTAGCAACAAAGACATGACAAGAAATTATGAAAAAAATCATATTACAGACATTATAAAAAACTATACTACACCAACAAACATAGAGGACGTCAAAAGATTTATAGCACTTCGCAACTATTGCAAAAGATTTATAAAAGATTTCACCAAAATAACCAAAGACTTAAACAACTTATTAAACAAAGAAAAAGAATTTAAACAGACAGAAGAAAAAAAGAAACCCCTCGAAACTTTAAAACAACAATTAATATCCCCACCAACATTACAATAACTCCGTTTTTAAAAAACATTCGTATTAATTACAAACGCATCCGACTTCGCACTAGCAGCAATTTTCTCACAACGCGCATGCGCCAGTAAGTCCCTAAATAAACACGAAAACAAGAAACCACCAATAGAAACTGAACTATATGTAATACACTTTGGTATTAACAATTTCAGAAGCAATCTATTCGGTCAAAGATTTACAATAGTTACAGATCATACTACTAAAAACCCCCCATTTAAAAATTAGAAAACATTAAATTGGAACTAGCAGATTATGTTTTTGACATAGTATATAAAAAAAGTGCGAACAATACGACTACCGACCCCCCTCCAGAAAAGTGATAGAGTACAAGATATTCAAGCAAATGATACCCACAACTAGCAAGGAAGATAAAGAAACAATAAGGAAATTAGTAGCAATGACAAGAAGCATGACTCCAAAAACAAAGTAGATTCCAAAAACAAAGTAGAAGGATGTTAACATATGGGAAAGCATATTATTCAGTAAAAAAAAACAAAAAGACTAGAATTCAGAAACGAAAGCGATAATAAAAAATTATGAAATATTTAACTATACGCGTGTACGATGCAATAAATATCCAAGCCGTGACAATGCGTTCTTCGAGAATTTGTTATCAAAACTATACAAGCTAAATTTTAAAGATTACCTAATCAATTTAAGTCATTTTCTATTCATAAAAACTTGCAATACATGTCAAACCAGCAAGCAGATAAAATATATTAAGGAACAGCTAATGATTACTAAAACAGACGCAGCAAGGTTCAAATTAATTTGCGTAGACACCATAGGTCCTATAAAATGTTCAAACATAATAACAGCTCAATATGATTCAAAACAAAATATAAGATATAAAATATATGAAGACCGATTGAAGACAAATGTGCACAACTATTGTCAAAATTTTAATAAAAGATATATTAAAGAACGAACATATTAAAGTATTAAAATAAGATAAACGCACGGAATTCACAAATATGAGCAACACTAAAAATAGAACAGAAATTTTTCGTAACGCATCATCATAAAACAGTAGGAACTATAGAGCGCAATCACAGTCCTAAACGAATATCGCTTAGCATTTATAGAAAATCAAGCGTGAGATAAATGAATACCTTTCGCATGTAACATATATATTCGCATTCCAATTATTATTCCGATACATATTACACACCATTCCAATTATTATTGGAAAAGTTATCATACATTGCGCATGCAGAAATAAAAGAACCCAGAACACAATCCCATCCACCTAAATATACCGAGGAATTAAAACGAAAACTTAATTACTTAATAATTAATTACTCATTATAAAAAGTCAGAAAATACCTGCAACTCACAAAAAAAAAAAAAAAAATCCAAAAATCAAAATGAAACTATACAAATACAATAAGTTTATAAATAGGAAACATAGGTGTAGAGAAAATGCATAACAGAAACATACTACAAAAACGCTAAATTAATAAAAAAATACAATATATAATTACATACAAAAAAAGAAAGACAACAACCTACGTAAATATTACTATCATTATATAATATAACTGTAATTGAATAAATTTTATACCCGCATTCACTGCAGTCATATAACCTGTATTAACCTAAGAAAATTGCTTAATCGGAAAACGGTAAGGGTGTAGTGTGCACGACACAGTGCAGTACACTAACCTTACCATAATCTTAACAATAATCAAACCAATTTTTTTCAACTCATCAACAACTTAAAAATTTATTACTTATAAGCAATTTATAATTTTATCAACCTAAGAAAAAAACAGTAATCCATTTCAAAACAGCTGAATCGCATTTCCGTAAAACGCATTACAAGCAGGTCGACATTATTTTCAAGTAGAATATTTTATTGTATCAAAATCAATCATTTTAATCAACAGCAAGTAATCAATGCGTTATACGGTCCTTGATTTATTTAGTTATCGCCCGGTGGCTCTAATTTTAGAGGGTGAAACGAAAGAGTGCATTCCGTCGCGCCTCAATGGCAGATTCACATATTTCATTCATTCATATAGATTTTGCAACCTAATTTCTCTACAATACCCATTAATTATATGCGTTAATGTATATGCGTTATTTTTTTTGCATAACATTGTTAATAAGAAATTTGAAACAAAGAGGCAAATCGCGCAAAAGATATAAAACGAAATCAAAATATATAGTCATTGACCAGTGTCCCAATTCGCCTAAATCTGCAGACTTGAAATATAGGTCTTCAGATCCCTGAACCTCCTTTCCTCTCAATAAAAAATAGAAGAAAATCTAAGACATTATAATTTTTAACCAAAGTATAAGTAATTACCGTTTATTAATATCATATTATTATAAGAGTATTAATCCCTTTCATTTATATGCATACTATTATTATTAGTAATTATCGGTTAAACATAATTGACCTTTTTCTTTATTCTTCTTATTATAAGCCTTTCTTCTTATTATATGGTTATTATATATTATTTCTATAGTTATTATATGTTACTTTTACTTTTATTTCGTGTTGGTATAATACATATATATACATATATGTATTATAAGCAAAGATAGAGTTTAAACATCCGCGTATATTACAGTAATATCCGCAAATCAGACTTCTTTTCATATTTAGGGAAAAAGGTCCAAGTCAGTCTGTATAATATATTGTTGGGTTTTGCTTCATGCAATTGATAAAGCTATGCATATTTCACACTCACATATACACTAAGATACTCAGGCAGAGTGAAAAAGGACGACTTGATAGAGCGGAAAGAAGTGAAGAAAGTAGGAAAGAGTTCAAGTTTTTATTTAATGCAAGAGATTGATAAGTTGGCAATTAGCCCTTAGTAAAGATTTCTTTTTATACCCACCATTGTAAAATTGGGATATAATCATTTTGTTTTTTTTTTTTTGTATGTAATGTATTTAACGCCCAAAAGGAAGCTTCAAAGGCTCTATAAAATATATATATTCTTGATCAGCGTAAAATTCTGAATTGAGTTAGCCATGTCCGTCCGCTTGTGTGTCTGGCTGGAGAAGGCTAAAATTTTCAATGTTTATTTTACGAAGCACTTTACCCTTTACGTGCAAATATGGGATAAATCGGCCATGCCCACACAAATTTACAAGTGATTACGTTTTCTTTTTTTCACTTTTTCGAGGTTTTGTGCTTATTTATCATAAACAAGAAAGAATGTTTAAAACTATTTTGTACATACCTCAAATGAAGATATGTCATCTGCTTAAACATGGGTTAATTCTAAAATGAATACGCAGACCTGGTGGATTAATTTTTTCTTAATAATACCAGCGATATGGGTACCAAACAAAAAAACTTAGAAAATAGAATGCGGAGAGCATGGTAGTGGGTATGCGAAATGTGGCCTTCCGCCGAATATAACTTTCTTACTTTTTTTTTTAAATTCGTATATAAAGAAAAAACTTCTATTTTGTACAAATAATACAATTATAATTATTAATAATATAAAAAGAAAATTAACTAGAACTTCATAAAGGCCAAATACATATC
>CCAG010009732.1:0-39747 GCA_001077435.1 Glossina morsitans morsitans
AGGCGTCTATTGCTTAACGATTTAGTTCGTCTTGTGAAACGTAGACATGGCTTAAGCATAACTTTTGCGGTTAAGTTACTGCATGACGAAATTGATTCGCTTGCACTTTTAAGTTTTGAAATTTAGTGCAAACATTAGAAGTCCTTGCGCACGTTTAAAACGCCTATAGTGCAAGTAAACTGAGAACGCGTTTTCATTTGGAATTTTATGCTCATTGCTCATACACTAAAAGACATGATAAGAAATTCTTCTCGTCAGCAGCCAAGAGACAGATAAGAGAAGAAAAGATATATGTAGTGGACATAAAATATCCAGTCGCAGACGAATATAATTTGCTAACTTGCCTTAGATTCCAATTTACACCAGATACTCTGCATATCGCGAAGCCCACCAAATGAAACATGCCTCGCGATTAGCGAGTGATTGTCTTTTAATACTTAAATACATGGGCATTATTACGCTGTTATTGTTCGTTTCATCTCAAAAAAAAAAATATGTCAAGAAGATATCCTTTTTAGAGGTGATTGTAGTAATGAAAATTGCGAGAAGCCCTAGCACATGCACACAATTTACCGAGGCCAGTACATTACATTTTTGAACCTTTGTTTTAGAAAAAAAAGACTAAGAAAATGAGTGGGATAACGTTTATCTTTCACCTTTTACTTCACTAAAATATATTGTTAAATAAACTTAATCTAGCACGTCGTGACGTCCACCATGACTAATTCAGTATTAACAAACTTAGCTTTTCGTCTTCTACTCTCCAAGTCCTTTTATTTGATACCCATATCCCTGGTATTATTAAGAAAAAATTAATTCACGAAGTCATGGTGTCCTATTACATTTTTTTTGGAATTAAGACATTCTTAGGCAAATAATACCATTTCGTTTCATTTGAGGAGTGTACTAAATAATTTTACCATGTGATTACTAAACATAAAACTTCAATAAAGTGAAAAAACGAAAATTTAATCACTTGTATGTTTGTGTGGCCATGGTCGATTTTTTCCATTTTTGCACATAAATAGTAAAGATTTTGTGTTTTGAGTAATGGACAAAAACCCACAAATTTTAGTTGAGAAAAAAGCAGTTACGTTCAGTGCACGCTTCACTGCGGGTTTGTGCTCTGACCAATTTGGCCCATTTTCAGTATTAACCTGCGTCAGAAATTTCTGTCAAGGGTATATGTACTTTATAGCGTCTCTGAAGCTTCCTTTAGGGTGCTGCAACCGTTACCCTACCTTGAAGGGCGTGTATAGAAAGGAAAATCTAAAAATCCAGAATATCTTCAAATATTTAGAAAAGACATAGAATATTATTTTAGCGTCTTCACTGTATTCTGTTGGCAATAAATTTAAATTTGAAACTAAATGTCTTGTTAAATAAAGCACGCAGGATGTTTATTTGTACTTGTTAATGTACTGTAAAGAACATAAATTCTGTCATTCCGTTTAGTGGCTTGTGCTTCTTACTGTATAGCTTAAGTTATTGTAATTTAGTGATGTTTGTATTGCTAAGTGATACGGTTATTGGCAGGTTGCTTTCAATCCGTGAAAAGTAACGGATGCGACAGTTACAACGCTAATATATATATATAGAATGATAAACTTTTATAAGGACATACGTATATCCTACATGTATAACTTGAGCAATTGAAAATCTGTCAATTTTTAATTATTTGTTAATTTGTCATCGAATTGACTGAAATCACATTTATACTTAATATTAATGTGCTTACGATAAGCATTTAAGATTTTCGTGTGTTATCTCATGTGGATGAAAGTAATTGAAGTGAAGCGTTATATGTCAGTATTAGTTAGGCACATCACATCCAAGGACTGGTTTACCGCTTTCTCTATCAAATATTTTCGATTGTAATTTTCAATTTTTCCTTGATTCCTTTCGATGAACCATTTGCCAGCGTATTGCTAAGATAGGCATGTATTTCAACATAAAAATAGCATCAATGCTAGTTACCGTCAGAAATTCCTAAAAGTTGGGGAAAGTAATAAAAGCTTATAATGATTTACATGATGGTATCATTAAATAAAAGGCGAACAATTTTAAGTAGAAGCCCGCTACGAAGACAACTTATTTCTTGAATTCGTCCAGCAAAAGATATAAAGAATAGACAAACACATTAGGCATTGAAAAGGTCGCCCGTATAAAAAGTCATTTGAAAAAGAACAGAAGAATATCAAAATTCTGTAATGGGAACATTAAGAAAATCAATTAGACACTTAGATGAAAGAAGAAAAATTCGAAAGAAATATGTCAGTAATTAAGTAAATGAATTAGAAATTGAAAGTAAAGAATGTAAGTGAACAATTCGTTATTACACTTTGCTTAAAATGGTTTCAAATTTTTGCTTTCACTTTTTTTTTTTTTTAATTATTATTAAAACATTCTGCCTGAAATTCCTTTGAGTTATTTTGCACTACAAAGATTGCTGTCATAAAGAGAGCTTTACATTTTACCAGAGAGAATTTAATAAATGGGGGCCACCATCAGAATCTTCTAAACAAAAACTATTAAAGTCTTAGGGACTTTTGGTGTTTCTGGTACAAGCAGCGATGTGAAATTTACATAGAAAAAGTTGGTAAGGAACGTGTAGTGAAAGCACAATTAAAGGTTCTTTTCTATTGTTATTTATTTTAACTCTCTTTACTATACTTATTAATTTTATATTTGTCTTACTTCTGCCCCACCTGAAGTGTGGTCAGTAACTTATATAATAATTTATTATGGTAACTTAAGTAAAGTAGTAAAATGAAAGTAGGCTATTACTAAAGTTACATGTATGGCTAAATTGGGTTATCTTAACTAGGTTATAGCTTATCTTGCATTATGTGTAGAACTGATCTTAACTAGGTTATAGCTATTATGTGGAAATGTGTAAAAGTGCAGACTAAGCATAAATTATTGATAAACGGGTAAATGGCGATAAATCAACAATGCTACAAACGATTTAAGAACAATTGACTAGAAAATTAGAAATCGAATTAAGCAAAGTTTAATAAATGATGACAAATACTTCATTGTTTATTAAAAACTCCGAGTTCGTTTTTCTTAATCGTTTCCAAACTATTTTTTTTATTAATATCTCTTTAATAATAAAACAACAATTCGATAGAAAAAAACAAATTATTTTATTAATATACTTTTAATAATAAAATTGTTGGCTTTTCCCAACATTTCGAAATTTCCCTTATTAATGAGACTAGGTAGTCTTTATGTATGTTAATGGTACCAAATCTGTGCATTTCGACTGATAGTAAGAAAAATTCATAATTTACCGATTGATGTAAACTCATTACTCGTTGTTGCGAGTCGATAATCGCCAGGTGCTCAGTTCACCCGATATTGAGAGTTTTACGCTATCGTCTAGCTTCTTTTTTACATCTTACGGTAAAAGGGTCCTAAAGGGACTGCAAATATACCCGTCCTTTTATTATACTGATCGATTCAGAATCATTTTCTGGATCTTTAAGAATCACTGTTTGAATCCATTAAAGCTTGTCTGTCTATTCGTCCGCCTGCCCACCTTGTTTTCTGCTATTTGACCTACAGGTTGCATCTGTTGAGATATTTCGACGACAGTTAGCGCACCTACGTGATTCGAGCCACATGTTGACCTATTTTCATTGAACGCCTAATGTTGAAAAACCGTACACTCACTGCTGGGTACATAGGCTCAATAATTGTGAACTATAAACCCAAACGCAAAAATTGCGATCGAGTTTACTCGATATCGAGAACCGTAAAGCGACCTTTGATTTTGGCTGAATTTCACATGCGTGAATTTACAAATTTACACAACGTTTCACAATCGCAAAGTGAGTGGCTTCGTGCGAGTAAGTTGATCTGTACACTCTTACTTTGATAATACTGGTAATAAGTTATCGTACGCCAAATTTGTACGACTTAATTTCATATTTTCGCCGAGACATAGTTTCCAAGTCACCGTAAACAATACAAATGGCACTCAAAGGACGAAATGTTCTGATGAAGGTTGTGTTCGTAAATGTTAAGCTTCAAATGGCACCTGATAACATTCAGCACTGGCAAACCTTAAAATATAAGTGTTGGTTGTTTTGTATTCTAAAAAATGAAAAATAATTCGTTTACAGTTCTGGTTTATTTTGTTATTTCTTCTTCCACTTTTTTGCATTTATACCTACTTCTTCTTGCTCCTCTTCTACAATTCAATAAAGCAACAACAGATGGTCCACAATATTGATTAAAAAATTTCTGTTTATGTTACAAACAGTGCGTTGAGCAACGAATAAAAAACTTACCTCGATTCGAAAGCAATCGAATGCTATCAACTTGCAAAACTACTATCGACATTATGTCTCACGATATGTTAGCGTACTCGACATCGAAAATGGTAAACTGACCCCACTTGTTCTACGAACTTCTAACACTAAGGATATGTGTGTAAAGTTGCAATCTTTTCTTGTGCATTCGCTTTATACGTAGCATTAGTACTAGCAGTATTTGTATATGTAGTAAGGGTGCTGGCATTAGCTAACCAAAGGGTTAGATTATTAAGCTTTCGAAATATATTAACTGCATAAGTAATAAAGTGCTAAATAATAAATTAGTCCTGGAGGTAAGTTTGCGACATATAGTAAATTATTCGTGTTTGAATGTAAATAAATTCATTCTCAATTTTAAAGAAATCAAAATAAATTCAATCTTTTATTACACTTTTTTATAAATATGTTTACTCTATTGCGAAATTTTCTCATTCGTAATAGAATTTTAATAATGTGTACACATAATTTTCATGCCGTAACATAAGTTTGTATACACGCTGTTACTACTTGGTGAAGTGTGTACATAAGTATACTTATGTACGTGTGATTGTTTGCACAGATTTTAACAACACATTAAAGAACTAAAGCATATTATACTCACTCACTTCTGCTCACTTACACAATCATAATATACAGAAATTGTATAATGTTACAAAGTGCATTATACATACAAACACATGCACATGCACATGAATGTGTCGGGTTGTGTGCGTACACGAGCTGTAGGTGTAGGAGTTCATATAGATGCCTGTTTATATGGGCAACAAGCACGTACCAAACATAAATATTTTAATTTTAGTCAAATGTGTTGAAACTTTTTGGATGAACTGAAAGCATACTTACACGTATAGAAATATGCATGCATTTGTGTTTACTCGTAAGTATGCCTTATGCTTAGAAATTATGCGTTTTTCGTTATTTTTTTTAAGCTTATAGAATATTTTCTTATTCATTCCCTCTCGTTCTCGCTCATAGCATACATTAAATAACAACGCTCGGAAATTGCTTGCATCCATACATATATATATGTAAGTTGACATATGCATGTATGTACGTATGCACGATAAATGTAAAATATATAAACATGGATGCATATATATATTTATCTATGTATGCGGTTTGTTAAGGCTTATAGTTATTATATACGTGAATGCGGAATATTAGAAAATATTAGTTTTCTATTTGTTCTTGTTGCTCACATGTTCGTACACGTGTATGTTACTACGACTAGCGAACTGGCGGAGGGGGGAGTTGCGGCATGTTATTGCATGTATGTCTTAGCGATATTGTGTTGATTTTTGTAAAATCCTAAATAATTTTAGAAAAATACTCCCCGCCAGCATACGCGTTCAAACTTGCTTTATATTCATTATATGGAAAAACCTCATAACGCACGTTTCGTGCATATTAAGCACAAAAAATAGTCGAATGTACTTTCATCTGTGAAAAAATAAGGAAATTATTATTTTCAATTCTCTTACGCTTCCAGAGTCGTCAACATGTTTTTTTTTAAAGTATAATGAACTCTTTATAAATAAACAGTTCACATAGTTTGTAAACTTATTTGGCGAACCGCAAGTGAAAGAGTAACCCAATCTCCAACAAATTAATAGCTTCACAATAATATTAATATTTTGTGAATTTAAGCACGATTTACTAAACACATTATTGCGGAGCATTTACGGTTATACCCAAAACCGAAGACTGCTTTCTTTCTTGCTCAGAAATAAGGTTTTAGTGATACCGTCTGACCGTTCATTCATTCTACGGTGCGTTCATCCGACCACCCATTCGGCCATTCGTCCATCTGTCCGTCCGTTGATCTCACCGTCCCTCCATCTTGCAATCCAATCACCCTACCGTTCATCCGTACAATGACTATCCAAAGCCCGAACTCTCAGTCACTAATACTAAGCCAGAAAACTAAAAGTTGGCATATGTGCTCTTACTTTATGGTCAAAGTATAAGTTAAAAAGTCACAATAGACGGCAAATTTGCTTAGAGCTTATCGCTTATCGCTGTCTATAATTTTGGACCAGCTCAGGGTAAAGTGGAGAGAGTGTAGTGATATAAGACGAATGCTTCCCAGGAGTATCAAAAAGTGTAGCGCGACAATTGCGGGGTAACAAAATATTTAGCAATTTTTATATTTTGTGGTCAGTGTAGGGTTTTTTGATGATTTTCTTTTAACAAAATATAAGTTTCGCAAATGTCTTTAAAGACAAAAGCTAGGTGCACTTCAATATTTTCAAAATTATGAATTGACAACGCAATACGAAGAATGTTGTGCCTTGTTACTACAAAACTACTGCCAAGTACTGCAGTCATCCTCTTGTAGTCAAAAGTCGAGATTTGTCGGTCATTCTTGCGTAATATATTGCTTAATGTGCTCCGCTTAATAAATTTTCTTTGAGATCTTATTCGGTTCTTTCGTACTTAACCCATAATGCTAGTTTTCTTTCGTATTCACCAAAACATTTACAACAAATCGTTTATTAAAAGAACATTTCTGAAAAAGTTGAAATTAATTTCCTCTTTTTTTTTTACATTAATTTCTCGTTCATATTTTTTCTTTTGATCTTGCTTAAAATACTTTAACTAGAAGGCCCTTCATATTCCTTCGTTATCATTAATGTCATCGTTGACACATTTAATGTAGTTAAGGCTTCACAAAAAGAAATAAAAAACGACAACACAACGAGGATAAAAACAATCAGAATAAAAATAAATGCAGGAAAAAAAAGTCAGCGAACGAAACGAATTCAGTGTTAAGTTTGAAATGTTGGCGCGTTTTTAATGTAAAGGATTTGCTCTATAAGATTTAACTGAAATTATCCCCACTGTTATATAATTTGGTTATTTCATTGCAGAGTGCGTAGTTGGTGTTGCTCGTTATTCTTTGTTGTTTTTAGTTTCACATGTTTTGTGTTTCGTATTTTTCTTTTTTTTTTACATCAACAACAACAATGAAAACAGAATGATTATACAGAAGTAATTACGTACGGAACAATACAATTGTGTTGTCAGCAGCTCTTAAGTAATCCACATAATATCCTCCGAATAATATATGATGATGTCATTTAACGTTATTTGTGTCTCTCCCTCTCTCTCACTCACTATCTCCGTCAATGCCTTTTTTTCTTTATTCGCGAATAAGCGAAGCACGAGGGAAGAGTATAAATGTGCATGTATGAGTTTTGTCGGTACGTTGTGTAATTGCATACACTAAACGTGCCAGTTAAGCAATGGCCTTAAAAGAGATAGAAAAAGAAGATGGAAAAATTATATTTTTAATTTTTTTTTTTTTATCGTGTTGTTCGGAAAATGTTGTTTCCAGTAAATGCATCTAAATGCAATTTTAATTGTTTCAATTTTAATGATAACAAAGGACTGCGTGCTCGATTTAGTGAAGATATGAATTATGTTATGAATTATTCATATTTACATGTTCGTTTACAATTCTCTGCTAAATCATTCTTCCTGGTAACAGATGTTTTTCTAAATGTATTAATGTGCATAGATTAGCGCCCAAGAAACTATCATAATAATTATTATCATTAAAAATAATTTAGCCAAAGAAATAAATTCCAAGAATACAGTTTCAACGCTATCCCACTTGGGATTTGAACCCACGACCATTTAAAGTAAATCTCTTCTCCAGAAGACTTTTAGTGACGTCTAATTGTATACGCATTACCCGGTTTTTATAAGATTCTATTGACTTTTTTGTTACCATCAGCACGGAAACTTCATATCAATATTTCGAGTGCAATCATGTTGAAATTCCGCACACATGTTTCCTTACGATGTTAATAAAAGAGGATACAGTCGATCGTTTTTGTGTGTGGCTTATGCAACTTGTTTTTGGTTTTGCGATTTGTTTGTTGAGCTCTTTTTTTTATGCGATATATGAATGTGAACAATATAACCCGAATATATTTCACTTTCGATGGAAAGTGGTCTTGTCAAAGTGCTTAAGAACGGAGCCGTAAATATGTTTGACACTACTAGTAACTTAACAGATCATGAACGCGGATAGAAAGTATTATCTGGATACGCCGTTTGTTTAAATATTTCCTTAATTCAGTCAATCAATCGAAATCCTTTCTGTATACACTTTTCCTATTTACAAATCTTACAATTTCTTCTGTCCATACTTTAAAACTTCGGTTCTTTACAAGTTATTTCAGTGTTTTAGGTTTTGTGTATAAGTTTCGTTACTTATGGACATGTCGCAAGACTGACAGCTTAATGAGCTATCAAAAAGCGGTAGATTTTGAGAAATTTCTTAAACATGTTTCAAAGGAAAGCATAACAAGCAAAAATTATTTGAAAAATGGCAATTATTTGATTGCGAGGATCTGGATAACAAAATTGTGTCCTCTTTTGGCTCAAATAAAAAGTTGTTTACAACTCAAAGCAGGTGTAATGAAAACACATTAAAGATTCCAATAAATTGACGTTTATTGTAATTCTGTTTGCTTGAATTTAATTCTGACTTTAATTCTGACTCAACTGAACTGTGCTCAGTGTCTTATATAATAAGTTGTTACGTTAGCTTAAGCAAATACGATGCTACACAGGAACCTCTTAAACTCTAAGCTTCGTGAGGGGGCCAACAAATATCTTTACTACTCCATGGGCCGTTCTGAATGTAAGATCAACGAAATTTTAGGAAAAAGGAGTTTATTTGCGTTTAAAACCGACTTTTTCAAGTATTTCACACACATTGCTTACATAATATTAATTGCAGGAAGCACGGAGAATCCATTAGGTCGATATGTAAGGCGATTTCGCCTTTTTCCCCAGAGTGGATTAGTGGTCTCAATAAGAAGAGTTGTGAGTTATGTTTTCAAGACATTTTTTAGGTCATCTCAAGAAACCAATAAGATGAAGGCTCAAAAATTTGACGAGATATCCCTCTTGTTACCTTCAAAATTGATTATGATTATAATGATTACTATAGTCATGATGATTATAATGATTACCGTCGCCAATTATCAGTAGTGCAGTATATATGTGCATGCAAAATTTTAATGACATCAACAATTTTGGTTTCCACGAAACGATAATATTGATATTGATATTGACAAAATGATTTAACGATATGTTTGGGATAAGCGATAACCAAAACGGTGTGATTTAACGTCACCGAATTATTTCCCTTGAAGGTAAATAACCGTTCTGATGTAGAGTGATATGGCCAGCAACAGTTAAATCTTTGGAGTCTAAAATAAGTTTGTGGCGCGCTATTGACAAAATACATATCCCACGACATAAAAATGCGACTAAAATTAGACTGAACGAACCACTGACATAACTGACTAAATTTTGAAAATTATTTTAAGAAAGAAAAGGAAAAAATTTTCTTGTGTATAAGAAAGTAACTGACAATTCACTGATAGGCAATGAAATGTTTTCATTGGAGAGTTCTTGCCTTCTAAAAAAGAAGTCGTTATACCGCGTAAAGTATTACTTGTGTACGTCACATGCCGATAAGAAAAAACATTGGTGTAATAACCCTGATTTCAGTAGTTAGGTTAGGTTAATTCCGATAAGCAAGAACACAAACCCCTTTCGCCGGCCGCTACAATGTGTTGTAATTATCAAAAAAATTCCAAAATCTCTTCCATGATGTGAAGAACAAAACTATATTTGATTTAAACGAAATCTTTCAATACGTGTATGGTTGGTAACGTGGAGGGAGGGAGTTGTAAACAGAGAGAGTAAATGCATAATTTTGATGAGTGCTCGCGGCCAAGTGTTTTATCTCCCTAACACGTAAGCTTTCACTGTGCCTACCTAATACTTTCAAAGTATGAAGAAACACAGACAAAATAAAATATTGAATAAATAATAGACATTCGTGGAGTAGTGAGTTTGCAGTTGCCTACAGAGTATCCGTCTTTCTTACTATTGAATGAAAAATCTTCCGATTGTAAAATTGCTATAAGGTAACATATTCAAATTACGATCAACTTCGCTCGATGTCGAGAACTATAAATCGGTTTTTTCCTTCCTGAGCTCTGAAATCCGTGAAGCGCTAAATCATATGAATGGCGAAAGTTAGGTGAATTTTACTCAACACAATATATAGCTCATAGCGCCACAACCAGATATTTGTGTTCCCTACAAGTCTAAATTAGTTTCCGTTGGGATACCAGATTCAAACATCCCCTTTTTCATTACTGGAAAAACCATACGTACGCATAAAGTTACTTGTAAATAGCTCTTTATACCCGTAAAGGATACATAGGAGGTAATGTGTAACTTCCATTCTATCCAAGTCGGATGTAATGTGTCTCCCTCTAAGAAGTAAATTGAAAACTTAGGTGTGTTGTAAATAAACAAATGAAAACCCTATAGTGGGACACGGCGCCTCATTAAACACCCTACACCAGCCTAGAGTTAGTCATATAACAACTTTTGCAAAAAAAGCCGTTTTATACGAAGTGGTCGAAAATGTTGCCCGATCCGAAACATTCTCCACTTGGGGCAAAACATGCGAGTGAGTGACAGAAAGTTATTCGGAATCCATCGGTGTAATAAAAAGGGGGTCTATCTCAAGCCCTTCTGTATATTGCATATATCCGCACAAACTTAATATACTTTTGTACCACAAGTGGTGTAGGTTATCAAAACATTTAATAGAATCTTTTTAAAAAATGCAGACAACCCTTTTTGCAAACGTATGGGTATATGAAATGTTTTTTCTTTTCACTCTAAATTGGTTTATAATTTAGCTCATGTTCAATTATTCCAGAAAAAAATTATATATTTTCTGAACGTATTAAAAACTTCACCAGACATGGCAGTCATTTACTATGGAGGGAAATTTCATATATAAATGTTTTTTTTTTATTATACTAAGATTTTCAAGGTCAATGGCTTTAAAAATTTGTTAGATTACATTTTCCCCCATGAGTTTCTAAAACTCGTTCTGGAACTCTGGAAAAGCATATCACATTCATACACTATTTCCGATTAATTTTTATGCGCACATATAGTCAGATATATGTGTATTTGTAATCTACATACACAATCTATAAAAAAAAAAACTTTTTACGAGCACAGGAAATTTCTTCATATGTCCTGAATGTTTATTCCTCTGAAGGGAAGAATGCAGTTAGCAGTGCACAGTGTTATGGGCAAAAGTGAGCATAAGAGATGAGAAGCGCAGTATCTGATAGCAAAATAGGTGGAAAACAATTTTACAGACGATTGCCTTCGACATTAGTTATTTAAATACGCTCACACTTATGTATAATACTCAACTTCAATTCTACGGATGGTTGTGCTTGTTCAATAAGCTTACAGTCAGCTAAAGAGAATGAAAAATTTTATAACAAAATTAATATTTCACTTGATGCAAATTCTCTTGATGGTGATGTGTTAAGTATTAAAAAAAAAAAAGAAGAAGAAAAAATGTTATAGTAGACCGTTAAAATATTTTATTTTCTAAAGAAATAAAAATTGTTTTTTTTTTCTTTTAATATAAAAAAAAAAACAAAATGCAATTTGATTTAATTGAAAACTTTCTAGGTGGCGTCGATAGATTTATTACAATTTTTTTTATGTCTGTTTTTTTCCATCCTAAACGCAATTAAAAACGCTACTGTAGTTAACGCTTCGCTGCGGTAAACGGCTTTATACAAATCATTCGTAGTTTATTTAGTCATTTTTGCGGATTATAAAAAAAATGCCGAAAAGAAGGAAAAGCGATGGAGAAAGAATTTGGTTTATCAACGCAAAGTAAATTTCATATGAAGTCATTTACGTTTTTGTCTACATTTAACCGATAAATCGAACCGTTCAGGAAAAGACTAAATCCAAGTGATCGCCTTTTGCTTGCGAAATATTAATCGATATATTTTACTCTTTCAGTATTTGAAAGTAAACGCTAGTTCCAATTAAGCTCCGTTGGTTGTCACATTAGAGGCAATTATAAGTGACAATGATACTTAGTAACGAAAGGGCAGTGATCGCGTTTTTAACAAACATTGTGCAGAATTTTTCAGAAAGGAGAAAAGTTTTTGCTAAGATCGTGCCTGACCGCGCATTGAACATGGAATTTGTTGAGAAGAATGCAGTTATACAGTTTTCGTTCCTATATATAAATAACATTTAGTGTGACCCCAACTGGTTCAGAATCTTCCTAACAAGACCTACAATTAGCAAAATAGTTTTCTTTTCTGTTCATAGCTTCAAGATATCTTTTTCAGCTAAACCCTCAAATCTCCCACTCCAACATTTGCGTATATAAACACATAAATATTACCCCTATTATCCCTTTTTCCTCCCACTCTGTTAGCTATGTGAATATGAAAACGCATTCATTTATTCATAGACGGCCGTAACATGTGTGGAGACCATATATGTTTGAAGTCGTGTTTTTTTGCGTAGCTTTGATATTTAGCAACAATGAGCACTTGTAAAATCAATACATATCATCACGCAAAACGAAAATGCCGAGGTTTGTGTTAAAATAGAGAGTAGTCGCCGACAACGTCTTTGCTTTGCTCGATAGGTGCAAAACCAGGTCCCTTTGGCGCCATATCTTAGCTGAGGCTGAGAAGTGGATATACTTTGAAAATTCCAAATGTAAAAGTTCATGGGCGGCTAAAAACGTGCCGCTCACATCGATCGCGAGACCTAATTCTTTCAGTAGAAAGACGATGTTGTGTATTTACTGGACCAGAAAAGTATGGTCGCGCTGTCATTAAAAGTCATTGAAAAGTTTGCTTTTCAAAAAACAAGTCAAATGTCAAACGGGTAAGAAAATTAAATTCAGTTGGTATCGAATCTTTTATATCCATCATCGTTTGCCCCAAAAAACGACGAAAGATGTAAAAGAACAAATTCTTAAGCTCTATAATATGGAGTGGGCGCAGTTGATTTTTTCTATTTTCAATTATTTCGGACATGTTTAGGTGTATTCAAGATTTGAAACCGGCCAAGAACTTGAATACTTTATCGAGTTTTTTAAGCGTATTTTTACGCGTTATAAAGGTATTGAAAATATAGAATACGCGTTCAAATTTTTGTACATTTATTTGCTATAGTTCACGAGTAATGAGCAGAAAACCAATTTTTCATTCCCTATGAAATATAGAGGTATTCTCAGTTTACGAGGTGCTGTGGGCGTGTCTTCCGACCGAACCTTCGTGCAAGAATTTCCAATCTTTCTGCCAAATTGAAGTCGATGGCTTCAATTTTGCGGCCAAGAGAACAGACATTAGATAGAAGGACAGACTGACATGCTTAAATTGATTAACGATTCAACACTGATCAAAAATATACATACTGTGTAGGGTGTCTGTTGGTTCATTCTGGGCCTTGCAAACGTTTTGGCAAAACGAATATACTTCTCACCCTTCGGTGATGGATACAAAAATGCGAAAAGGCTTCTTCTGACATGGTATCAGTTCATTCGGTGGCAGGCAAAATAGGTTCCTTAAGAGTTGGAAGCACTTAAGTGCTATTCCATGCGGCTTGCTCCCGAAACTTGAGTGCTTCCGATTACCGCTTATTTCCATCGATAGGGCACGCACTGTTTTAGCAGTGCTCCACTTCTTGGGAAAATATAATGCACTTGTACACTTTTTTAAGTTATATGCTAGGTAGCGGGTGAGTACAGCAGAATCGGTCACAGCCGATTATATCAATCCGGTTAGCGCCTTTCTGCATAAATAGCTTAGAGACAGAAACTTCGGCGATTATTTCTTTTATAATTCTACAGATTAACAGTTTTGTAAAATAAAATTTAATATAATTAATTATTTGAAATGCAACTCTAATCTTGAAATCCTTTATCTCGACATAGTTTATTATTACTATCATTAGACAAGTGATTCATTTTGAAATGTTTTGTAAAACCTTGATTTTAATTATATTTTCTCATAAATACAGAACAGGAATACCTGAAAACATATTTGCTTTGTGAGGTTGTAAAATATTTAATTATACTTATACATATATATTTAAATTTATTGCATTGCATGCAATGATTATTTTATCTGCATGTTAGCAAAACTAAACGAAGAAAGATTATAAGTCAGAAATTTGGTTATTAAATTTATCATGCTGAGAAGAAAATTATATATCAGAAGGTTGGTCATTAAGTTCGTCATCATATTTTTATTTTGGAGTATTATAAACTTCTACTGTGTGCTCGTGCTTTGGATTTTGACAAATGAGTGATGTCGTTTGAGCAGTCAGTATGATCAGAAAGCCCTTCAGTCATTTCAATCAAATTTATCATCAATTTATTGCTGTTTATATTCACTTTCAAATCTCGACCTCAGCAATACCTCTGATGATGAACGGTAGTCGATATTTTCATACGCAAAACAACATTTCCACGAACCTAATTGATAGGAGGTATGTGTATGGGTAAACAGAAAGTAAAAACAATAATGCACACGTACACACGTTGCCCATTATTCACTTTGCACGCTTGAAGTGCATCGTTAGCATTGTACAGTGATAACAAAACTAAAGTTTTTATACAAAATCAATGAAATTATATTAGCAAACGTGTTATTCTTAATTTTTTATAGAAATTTTATAAAGAAAATAATTTGAACACTAAGTATGAAGATATATATATAGTTGTATATATGTGCCTTTTACTTTTATACGTGCAGACATATTTCCTAGGAGGAGAGGGAATGGATAGCTAACCTAGGTAAATGCCCTACTTTGATTATGGCGATTATTAATTTACATATGGCGTAATTGCTTTCTATCACAGCACAAGGTTAACATTTTTTTTTCCTATGCTCTAAACTAAGTGTAATGTGTATTTTTCGTTTGGCTTAGTGCCTTAAAAATCTTGCCAATCTTCCCAAAGCGAAAGGTTGCTTGTCATTAGTTTCAACATAAAATATGCCAGATTTTTGAATTGAAGGATCACCGCCCATCGGATATTCGCCGTATCTTATGCTTTTATCACATTCCCAGTTGTAATGCATGCTTCTGTTACATCTAATGCCCCAGAATCCCGCGGTTGAAATAATGGATTCCGCAAAAAATTTATAGGATCGCGTGTGAGAACAGGCCGGTTGCAAGCAATTTTTTTGACTAAGACCAAAATTGGGATAGAAAGTCGCATTGCCGGTGGGATCGACAAATCCTAAGCGGCTTGTCTGTATCGTTTCCACATAATTCGCATCGGTGGGATCGATACGAAAGTTTATCGTGCGCCTACGAAATTTGGGACCGGCTGGATCTAAAGCAAATATTGTATTATACCGATGCGGTTGTAGACGTTTGCCTGCAGCTCCTGCAATTTGCGCACCCAATGAATGCCCAATTAAATAGATGTCGTCGTAATCTATGCCAACTTTTTCATGCAATTTATGCGTAAACTCCGCTACTTTAGTGCCAAACGTCTCAATTAAGTGAACCACATGAAAATAATTAATATTTGCCGCATGATTACTCCAGTCGCATATGATAACGTTGTAATCGCCGTGCGATAGATAAGCGTTTTTAACGTCACGATTGAAAGAACCACGCGACTGGCTCATCCAGCCATGTATAAGAATTCTGAAAGAGGAAAGAATATTTACGATAATGCTACACAATAGGCTGACAATCCCATACAGAGTTGCTTTTTAGTTACTTTGCTTTCGAAAAAAAAGATGCATCCGTTGCCATTAATAAAGTTTATACCGATTCCTTGTAAGGGAGGAGAAAATACTTTTAATGGTGTAATCAAGTTATTTATTGCCGCTACCACGGATGATGCATTGAATTGTTGTTATGATTTTCCCAAAGAATTTTTCATTACATAGTATAAGTAATCGTATTTTGAGCAACATCTTAGAGACGTGATAACTTACAGGTGTTATTCTTTGGAATAATTCTTCTTTTCTTAACGATTTTGTTAAATAGTGTAACAATCATAGCGCCAGAATACGGCTTCTAAACGACTTATTAGTTTAAGTACAATATAAAAGGACTTGAGATACACTCGTCTTTGTTATACCGGAATAAGCTTGTCTGTCCGTACGTAGGTCATGTTTTCTTGTATTCAACCTACAGTCCGCAGTTTCTGAGATATTTCGATGAAATTCTTCTCCCAAGGACCGACAAACGCTGTTGAAATAATTCGGATCGGACCACTTTTTCAACGACTTCCTACATAAAGTCTTATTTTGATAAGTCGTTATATGGATAACTGTAGAGTGATGTAAGATATTTAATGGTGAGCCGTGTCTAACTATAGTCTTTTACTTCACTACTTTCGCGTATGGCGAGGCATTGGCATCTTGACGTTCACAAGCTTTCGTTTCCATATCAATTTAAAAAGGATATCCCGTTATGGCACGATTTCTCAACGTTTTCTATTGGAGTCAGCTACCTGAACAAATCTAACAAGTCATTACCATTTCCAATTTCTGGCAAGTTACATGAACATTTGGTGTAGTTTAACGGCAGGCCGTGGTCTGCTGCAGTGTCTTTGTTTGTTCGCGTTAAAACAAAACTTAGAGAAGCCACCAAATTTAAAACTTATTTAATTTAAAGCATGTGACAACAAACTGCAGCGGACCAAGCATTAATTCGATAGGAAATACGTGTACCTTAGTTTCCTTATTTTAAGATTGATGTACTTTTTCTGTCATTTACCTGGTAGGAATTGAATTATCCAAGTCTCTTGTGTAGAATGAATCATCTGTGTGACCTATTTCTCGGCCACAATCGCGAAAATCTTGTTTGAACAAATAGAATTTCATGGTTAGTTCGGGTTTAGAAAATGGATTTAAATTTTTTAAAATTTTTTTAATGAACGGTACATCCACATATCTTCTAAAGCCTTTCGGCTGTCTAAGATCATTATCGCATTTTAGCCATTCACACCACTCATCATCGTCCTCTTCGTCTTTTAAAAAATTGTTGATTGCGTCGATATCAACCTCATCGTCTTGATCGTAATCGGAATCACGATCAACTAATTCTGATAAGTTGTATTCATCACTCTGAGAAGGAAGAGCGTTAAGATCTATAAAACGAAATGCATATTAACTGAAGTTAAAACCAGTTTTTGTATAAATCAATTTTTACTCACAACATGTGCTCAAGAACAATAGTAATAAAGCGACTTGCAAACAGCTTGAAAATCTCATTATACAGTATTGTTATTGTTTAATGCAATTTCTTTTCACTATTTGTTTTTTATTCTCGCCGAAACCGCAGATCACTGACAGGGTGTTTTGACTTGTGCACTTGACTAGAGGCTGGCTACTGAACCTCTGCGTTTTTACATTCGCTTATTGATTGCATTGCTTTTAAATAAACCTCGCTTTTACATACTTCAGAGCATCTGATTACGGTAGTTTTTAATAAGGAAGTGCTTGGTGTAAAAAAAAAAACTCGTTAGCTGAATATTGTGGGAATTCCTTTTGATTGAGCTTTGATTAATTTTTGTTCTTATTTTCCCTCTTTATCAAAACAAATTAAAAACGCAGTGTAGTAACGCAATATTCTTAGCGGTCAGGGCCTTAGTCTTAAAATAAAAACAAAAAAAAAAAAATAAAAATAAAATGGCAGAAAGTTGTATTAGTTGTTGGAGGAATCGTGGATACCCATCATGTCAAATAATTTAAAAGGATCGTGTAAAGCTACTTGTTTGATCGGTCGAACATAATGTTGTTCTAAATTTTTATTTCTGATAAATACTTTTTTTCAATTTAGTTTTATTAGTCTTCCTGTAGGCAGACGAAATATGGGAAGAAAAATAGGAAAATAAAAGGAGATTCGCAGTCGCTAGGGCAACGAACCGCAAGCGTTTTTCTTCATTTTTACCGTTTTGTATGCTGCGGAAATTCTTAGACATTTTCAAAAACTGCAGTAATCTCTTGAAGGTTTGTGTACATTTAATTTAAACGTATTTATAGGCATGGGTAGCCTACGGAATTCCAGACAATTTTTAGAAATACGCAACAACAAACAAACTTACAGCTTCATGACCTAGTAGAAGGAAAAAGTTCAATGCATGATAACGCGCGGTAACGTAAACTGATAATCAATTGATAGTAAATAAATTAAAAAAACGAATAATTGATTGATTTAATGAAAATAGTTTAAATGACATGGGTTTCACAGCACACTACATATTCACTTTATATTAATTGAACAACTGTTACGTTATATTTCGCTAGTCGTTGTTCATAAGAGCATAGCCTGTATTTTCAAAATTTATTGAATCTAGTCGTTGTTCATAAGACCATAGCCAGTATTTTCAAAATTTATTGAAACATTGGTTTAGTGATGCATAATAATGAGGAATTATTTGGTTATACTTCTGTGGACAAGATGCTACAAAATATATACATTTTTGTTTTATTCGCTTGTTTTCACGTACTGTTTATTATAAACTATAGCTCTGTCAGGGTATGTTAAGTTCGCGTGAGTGTAAACAACGTAGAGCACATTTTGAAACGTATCCATCTTTGATTATATTAACCAATTCAGCATCACTTTCTGAATCAATTTATACATTTCTGTCCATCTGCCTGATAAAACGCTGATTGATTATCTGAGTGGAGATTTAAGCATGTCTCTCAATCCGTCTGCTTGATGTCTTTCCTTGCATTTTTGTGTTCAACATACACAACACAATTTTCGCGATATTTCAATCAATTACGACACGCTGACGTATAAATGTTACCATGGATTCGAACGCAACGTGTAATAACTTATTTTGAAAAAGTCATTATATATAAAGGTTTGTCACTTTTAATAGCCATTAAGAAAATTTTGGGAAAAAGACGCTATTTTCGCAACATAAACAAACGTGAAAAATTTGCCAGGCATAGGGAGACTTGTTGCACTCCTTCCCCTATTGATGTTTTTACAACTTCTACTAATCTGTGATGAAAACTTGTCAAGAAATTTTGTGGGCTAATTATGGACTGGAAGGACTGCTTTCCATATAAAGTTTCTCATGAAAGCTGCGTCTTTATACCGCAACAAGAGCTAATTCTTAGTATCTCATAAAGAAATACATGGGGGATTATATTAGAGCGAAATCGTGGGATTGTTGTTAATTGTTGCGCCTTTGCTTCTTGCGTAGATACGTAGCTAATTTAACTGCACACTTAAGTGTATATGTACTGAGTAATTATGTGCCATAGTAAATAGTTTCTATAAAATGCACTAAACCATATACAATACGTATAATGATCCAATCATTTGAAAAAAAACACCATTTGCCACACATTCTTCATAAAATCAAATCAATTTAGTAAAAAGATTACTTGTGTATAGTGTTGTGCGTACTGAATTCGATAAATCCGATTTGTGGCGAACTATTGTTGTCTATGATTTTCTCTCGCCATAGTCATAAAACAGAAAAAGACAAAATTTGAGCAAGCACGCAATGTTAGGAGAAAGGAACTGTCGACGTCTTTCGTAACAGTAACAAAATACATTTAAATCGTTTTATATATGCACGTCCTTTTTTCAATTTATTTATTTTTTTTTTCCCATTTGTTGAGAGGATTTATCAACTAGACAGTCAAAATTGGATTAAATCTGTTTGACAACCAAACGCTTATAGACCATAAGCGAAAGGAAGGCGACGATTCAAGATTTGCATAAATTGTAGTGAAAACAAACATTTTAATTTTTGAAGCGCAAACTTTTCGAATATAGGAATAAAATACAAAGTGAATCCTAATCGGATACGCCAGTGATACGCCTGCAGTTATTAGTAAATAAATTGTATCACACTAATATATAAGAAGATGGATGCATTGGACTTATTTCTAAAACTTCTGCAATGCTGCTGGCTTTCAAAAGGACAGGATTTTACTACCATTACGTTTGGTATATCAAGGAATACCTAGCATACATCTTATAGAGGATGCATCTTCATAGATAACACGCCACTCAATAAATTCGTAAGATGACATATAAGCTTAGAATGACTATTGACGAATCCAAAGGATTTTTAGATAGCATCTACCTTAAAAAGAAATGTTTTAAAGATTCATGACATCCCGACCATTAGTTGGAAAGTTACAAAAGATTGACGCTTTCGCAAAATCAAATGGATTTGTCAATGGGGGCAACGTCTTACCATCTTATTGAGTGGTTTATTACGTATATCTTATCTGAGACTAATTTCCAACAATGCATTTTCAATCGCTCACAACGTCAGGGGTGTAACGAAAGGTCCGAAGTTATTTAAAACACGCAATATTACAAATTCCTATCATCGAACTTCTTGCGAGTTATTCCGCCAGCTGATAGCCTTGGATTGCATTTGCTGATAACGATTGGTATTGCTTGCTAGCTATGGCTGTTGATTGTTAAGGGGCCTGGTCCTTTCAAAAGAACTAAGTAAAAAGGCGGATGACTCCGTCAATAAAATTTTTTGTAATCGGAAATCCGTTTTCAGTTATCTTCGTGACTTGCAACAATGTTACATGTTTACGAAGCCACTGAAGCAAATACAGAACTTTTCGTTGAGAGTGCTTTCGCGGTGAAGACTACCTCGTGCTCGTGCCTTAAAGCTATCTTGCGCCAGATGGCTGCAAAATTATTGTTTTTGCATCATTGAACAATGAGCTCTTTAAACAACCAGTTTTTTTTTTTATAAAACACCAAAATGTGATTTAAAAGCAAAATTACGTAATGGGATGACATGAAGCGGATACTACGTTTGAATCTATTTGTTTATTTGTTGATATGATTATTGGCAGACAGGAACAAAAAGTGGCAAACATGGCAAGGCAAAAAGTATTAAAAAGTGGATTAACCCGACACTGGGAATTCCTCGTATAGATGCCGACGATGTCGACGATGAAATAATAAAAACAAAAGAAAAAAACTCTCAACTCTTAGGTTTACTTTCTGTAAAAGGGGGAAAAAACAGTAAAACTGTAATGAAATAAAATTCTTTATATTAAGTGATTTCGCTGGAAATTTATGATTGTCACACTGGTTTGAGATTATGTTCTATTGAAAGAGAAATGAATGCTGGCGTCTCTCTATCTCGATTGTATCACTTCGTCCCTTATTGCAGACGTCATTCACTTCGCTTAAAGTGAATTAAAAATTTTATGAGGCTTGCGGCCATTCGCTGATAACTAGAATCGCAGTGGACAAGCTGTGAATTAAAATTGAAGCCGTGAAGTGCAACCGTTGAGTCATATTTGCTGCTGTGAGACTATCGTGCAGATGTAAATTATACTCGTCGTTAAATTGCTTACGGAGACACAAATGCTTTATATTTATGTGGACAGTATATAACGATGTATCCTGAAAAGAATTCCTGATTATATCTTAACCTAGTTGTGGTACAACTGCATATGTAATTTGTGCAGATGTATGCGACACCAAGGACGACTTGACATAGGGCAACCTTTTATTAGACCGATCGATTAAGAGTCACTTGTTGAATCGACCTAACCTTGTCTGTTCGTCGATCCCTCATGTTTTCTTTCGTCCGAGTAACTCTGTTAAGGAAGTCTATGTAGGATATTTACTGGTGGGCCGTGTCTCGCTGTAGTGTTTTCATTTGTTTTCAATATATATTTTTCAGAAAATAATATCTTGCTTTAACCAACTTTCCATACATGGAATATTCGGGTTTCACAACGTATACAAGTTTGTTACGTCAAAATTAAGAACAGTTTTAGTCTTGTCTAGCAATTCTACTTTTCTATGATTCGTAAATTGTCCACATAACCGCACATACATTTTTTGCAATCCTTTACGATATACGAAAAATATGAGATATGCTTCTATTCCTATATCTATAATATATTTCCTTACATACACAAGCAATATTGTTGTTGTACTCACCACCGAAGAATGAAGAAATATTCATCTTGTCAAAAGGCCACATGGAAAGGGCGCACACACAGTACGACATAAACTGACGGCTACGGCTACGCACGACGATTTGCTTCACGCCAGCAAAACTTGGTAAAATTATCGTAGATTTTTTAAACCTTTCGTGTGTATCTTAGGGTTTATAGCAAAATCCTATATTCCGTGGCCGAGTATATGATCCTTTGCGTTTCTTCGAAGGTGACGACACGACTTTTATTCTAACCGCTGTTGATACCGGCTTGTTGCAAGAGCCATAGAGCATAACAAGGCCGCAAGTATGAAGTTTCATCAAAGTTAGATTTTAGTCATTCACTTTTATGTACGTTAGTCACAAACATTCGGCCATGACACGCTTACTGAGAGGCTAACACTGAAAATTTAATTTGAAGTCTGCGTACAAAAGTCCTATGGCAACAAATAAGAAATGATAGAAGGTAGGAATGCAAAAAGTGATCTTCGACTCGTGATTTGATAACACAAGAAGATTACTACTCACCCGCCCATAAATAAGAATTGCTTAGGATAATTACCTAGGTAAAGCAAAGCATTTTTATTTTTTTTATTTCATGCAGAGTTTAAACATTTAGGTATAATTTTTGAAAAGTTTTATATTATTTCTTTAGCCGATTGCGTACGGTTTCACTGCGTTGGTTTCAACATAAAATATACCGCTCTTCCTAATCGAAGGGTCACCTCCCATTGGAAATTCGCCGTGCAAGACATTTTCATCACATTCCCAGTTATTACCTGTGCTTCTGTTACACCTAATGCCCGAAAATCCCACACGTGAAGTAATCGATTCAGCAAATAATTTATAGGAACGTACACGAGAAGCGCCATTTGGCCCAGAGTTTCTCTTCGTAAACGAATAGTTTGGATAGAAAGTGGAATTAACGTTGGAAGGCACAAATCCAAAACGGCTCGTTTGTATAACTTCAACGTAACAAGCGGCATCGGACTTGATACGATATATATCTACAGTAATTTTAGGGCCGGCTGGATCCAAAGCAAATATTGTATTATACCGATGCGGCTTTAGGTGTTCCGCAGCAGCACCGGCAATTTGAGCACCCAATGAATGTCCAATTACATAGATATCGTCGTAATTTATGCCAGCTTTTTCATGCAATTTCCGAGTAAAGTTGGCCACTTTAGAGCCAACAGTTTCGATTAAATGAACGATGTAAATATAATTAATATCGGCGGAATGATTACTCCAATCACATATGATGATATTATATTTGCCATTAAATAAATACGCATTCCTAATGTCGCGATTAAAAGAACCGAGCAATGGGCTCATCCAGCCGTGTATAAGAATTCTAAGAAATAGAAGAAATGATTGAAGAGTCAACCATACGCAGAGTAAGATACAATTCACTTCATGTCAAATCAATGTAAAGCATTTTATGAAGGTCGATGGATGGATAAAAGCTTGTCAGTTAGATCATAAACGTTTTTAGATTGTTTTGTTGTAGTAAAAAAAGGTACAGTTGCTTCTTCTGATCGCTATGACATATACTTACCTAGTGGGAATCGATTTGTTTAAATTTCGATTATAAAAAGAGCAATCTGTATGACCTATTTGCTGGCCACAATCACGGAAACCGTGTTTGAATAAATAAAACTTCACGCTATCAGACTCGGATCCTGAATGTGGGTTGAGGTTATGTGATATTAACCAACTATCAGCACATCCACAATCGGCAATACTTTTATGGCATTCATGCAGTTCACTCCTTTTGAAGTCGATGGCGTCTTCATCATTCAAATAATCTTTGAGACTTGCAACATCAATTTCATTGAAACCATTACAATTCCAACTTTCGGCCACATTGCATGAATTACCCTCACGTTTGCTCTCGGAAGGAAGCGCATTAAGATCTGCAAAAGGAAAGGATTATTAAACACTTGAAGCGACTTTTAATTTGAAATGAATCTGTCTACAGGAACTATGGAAGAACAGCGTCAAGCAGAGTTGGACCCCAACATAAAATTCCATTGTTTATTGTATCGTTTTTATTCTAAATTTATTGTTGAAGTTTTCTTGAAGTCTATTTGTATACTGATAAAGTGGGGCCTATTCTGATGTAGACAATTTTACATAGTTTTCCGACTCACATAATTTAAACTTTTACTATACAATATGTAATATATAGAACTATATGTAACATATATAAAACTATGCTTTACATAGTAATAAGAGCAAGGTTTGTAATAGCGTTGTGTTGATTTTGTGTCAAAAAAGGGCATTCGCCGAGAGCATTATTTTTTCCGCGAACGATATAAAGGACAATCGCTTTTGCATCGCACCGTCATTTGGGAGGAAAAGTAGAGTTGTTTTCAGAATGCAGAGCGTGAAAATAGATCCAGGCGGACATTTTTCGCAAGACCGAATCGCAAAAGTATGAAGACAATGCTCCTTTTTCTTGGCTTGGTGAGATTAGAAAATCAATGGTCTCTCTGTATAACGGCTTGTAAAAATGTTAATGCTAAACGCTATTAACAACAATTAGTCGATTTGAACGATTCGCTGTTCGAAAAACAGCGAGAATAACAAAAAAAGCAATCCAAGCACACTTTTTTACATATCCGTCCATCCATCCATATTGCAAACACGGTTCGTACTCAACTGAGAAAACTTAGTCCTAGTGGCTTCCTCGCCAGGATCAAATGCTTTCGATTACCACATGTTTCTATTGATTAGTCATGCAGTGGTTAAGCAACGGTTTGGTTTGTCCGAAGATGTGAAGGAAACAACTCGATGAATGGTTCTTGACAAAAGAGGAAGTTTTGTTAAGATCTCAAGGATTTAGGAAAAATGTATAGCTATCGATGGGTAGGCAATACTTCAAATGAATTTCTTTGTTATCAATTTCGTGGTGTTTTCAATATAAAAAGTCCGATTTCATATCAATACTGGGTTTTTTTCATATAAGAAAGCATACGAAGATAAAAAAGAGCATATTATTCAAAATAATATTTTCGGGGGAATACTTTTTGCTAAGGAAGCTAAGAATAGAATTTGCAAGAAGACACGTTTGTAAGTTTCGTTTCTATTACGATCTTGTTTCAACGGCTTACGGCGGGCTTGGTAATGGTCATGTCATAGTGTGGGCATGCACAGGAGCCAATGGAATCTGCAAATTGGTGTTTTATGGATGACATTCTAAACAAGGAGGGTTATTTAAGGACATTCCCTAGTAGTACAAAATAATAAAAAAAAAAATTGATGTTTGGACATTGGATAAGGGTTTAACAAGCCTTTGCTTTTTGTCGAGTGAAAAAACCCAATGCTAATGAGACACGCTGTACACGCCTTTGTATTCTCATTTCTATTATTATGATTAAGTAAGTATCTCCAATAGACGATAGAAGAGACTTACCAATGGGTTTTCCATTATCCCTTAACCTTTTATCTCTTCTTTGTTTATTTCTTCACTAATCGCTCGCTGGATAAGGCGTCTTTAATTTGTGACGCCAGCGAATAAAGTATTGGAAATCTTTAATGAGTTTTATTCCTTTTCCAACATGTTGGGAAATTGCGTTTCCAACAGAAACAGGCAGTTTTCAAGTAGATATATTTCGTGAAATATGTGATTGTCGTCTCATTGCCCCCACACTTAAACTTTATAGATGCGTGAATGAAACCAACTTTTTTTTAAAAACTACCAGTGTGCTTGCATGCATTACCTTAATCTTTGCCCAGCCTTAGCGTATCTTGGCGTGCAACCGATTCTGATAAATATAATTAGTCTTTTCCAACTAATCTACGGATTTGATGATAAATCTTTGTTCTGCTTTATTGCATCGCGAAGTTTTTTTTCAAAAAACCTCCAATATTTGCTCTCAGATCGGTCCTGATCTTCAACTTATTACTTGCGATGTTAATTCGCTTTCGAAATAGATTCGACCTTTACATCTATTCCAGCGCCTTTTGAGCTATCTTACCCTTTACTGATACGAATCCATTTGATTAGTATACTTTTGGCCACGTCCTACCTTATAAAATTTCTGTTTGATCTTTGTAACCGCTTTCTAACGTTCAACCGATGAACCATTCATCAAGATGTCCTTCCCTTCGTCATTTGTGGTATGATATTATGGCGTCTTTCATTTTCTCCCGTATGTTCACCAATGGATTCCTGATGCATGAAACGTTTCCATCATGTCATATGGAGTATCTATTTGTGATGAGAAGACTTTGCAGTTAAGCGCAGAATGCTTTCGTTCATTAGCATTCCTTTCCCAGACGTTCACTGTTTTGTCAAGGGCAATTATTTTAATCTCCAGATCTCCAGAATCTATTAGTTGAGAATTGTATCCGTCCTCCTTCGAGAAACTTTCATTCGGATTTTCAACAATCGGATGGATTGGTTTAGCTTTCCTCTCCCTCAGGAGTTTTGCGACTTTTTCGTGTTCTCTGTGTATTGTGGAGTCCTTAAGCCCGTGTTGACGCTGGTGTACATTTCATGTCGCCCTTACCGACCACGTGATTTCATATAAGTTACTTTGCGTAGTACAGGCCCACACCTTGTTCTAATCTTTCTGCGATGTGAGAGTAAAGCGAAAATTGTGGGTTTACCTATGTGAAGACGTGAAAGCATTGAAAGTAAATAAAATTTTGAGAAAAGTTTATTGCAATATGGCAATAACTTCCTTATACAAACGGCTTACTTCTTTCATTGGCCTTTAAACCAACAGCTATCCTAGTGTAGTGAAGAAAAAGTTATGGTTTTCTAGAAACCGCTATGACGACCCGGCAGTTAGAGTATTGCCAGTAAATTCGATTTAGAGAAGATATAGAAAAATTATTTCATTTTGCTCCAACTTAGTCATTTCGTTATTAATAAACGAACCCGAATATCGTATAATATATTGTTATCGATTTTGTTATTTGCATTCGCTTCTTATTCAAATATTTTTTTTGCTCGCAACAATTTAAATATAAATACTTACCCATATTGTGATTGCTATGTAATAAACAAAAATTTTTCGAGTTTTTCTGTCTTCGAAACAAAACTACTGGACACAAAGCAAGAATACAACAAAAACGGAGAAGAAAAGCGGTCGTAACTTTATTGTATTTTAAAACAAAGTTTGTAAACAATTGTTATAGTTTTAAGGCTTGTTTTTTCTTTTCACTGTTTTCTCATTTCTATTTTATGTTTTTCAATAAAACAAGTAAGCAATTCAGCCGCGATGCAGAGTATATCCCGAATGCTTATCGCTTTAGGTAGCACACTTTTTGCAAAGTATAGCCGCATAAAATGGCCTTGCGCTAATAGGTTTACCAAATTTTAGACCGTTGCCTGCTAAAATTTAAAGTTTGAATCTGTAACGCTATCTGATCTGCAATAAGAGAATTGCATAACGACCATGACAAGAAAGAAAGAGAAGTCGACAAGGAAGCAAAGGTCAAAATTACCTGAACTTTCCTGAAACGATTAAAATAAAAGTTTTTCAATTCAAGCTTTCTCGGAATTATAATGCTAAACTCTCCAATGATCAGTTTTATGTACGTCGCAAACATTATAGTAAAACTATTTTACTTTCCATGTTCGTGTGGCAGTTGCAGAGAATAAAAGTTTGGGCTTAACTTTTTTAAAGTAGAATTTCTAAAATAATGGATGCACATAGACCGAATAAAATGTTTCACAATGTACGGTAAGTTATGTGCGTTGAATGAGTGTAAATCCAAAAGGCAGACTTTGGATAATTGAAAACGTTTCCCATTTAATTTTATTGTAATAAAGTACAAATTGTTTATTTGTTATGTGGCGTATAATAGAAGAAAGTAATTTTGCTAAACTTATGACGAGAAAAACAAAACTACAAATTTTATGAAAACAAAAACTATATTTATAAAGAGTGGAGAAGGAGGCAAACAAAGTGGTCAATACAAGTGTAGTTTTAACTTAAGGTAAACAACTTATAGCTTGACTAAGCACATTCTAATCGTATCAATGAATGGTGTTAACTCAATGGAGCAACTTCAGCACCCTCACTGCTAACGGGCAATTTGCCGAATATACCTAACGTTTGATATTTTTATTACGTATGTGACGTGGCAGCCAAATGGTGAAATATTACCCCGAGGTTACTAGAGCGGCCACAACAAATGAGTTCCAAATGCTGAATCAATATTAAGATTATATTTCTTTGTAAATGAAGCAAATTTATGGTTTTGGTTAAAAACCTTTTATCGGAAGACGAACTATCTCTGTCTATTTGTATAAAAGGTCACTGGGTTTTCGTGGAGTCAAAAGTTCGGTTTTTGAGTAAATTTTCATCGATTGCCTTTAAAGCTTAGCCATGTCCATCTTTGTTGGTTTTACAACGTAACGTGTATTTACGGGAAGATAACTTCTTATTGTCGAGGTCACCTTCCGGAAAATATGTAATTTAGCCCGAGAGATAAATATGAAGACTAAAGTCTTAAAGGCTATCGGCTTTATTGAAAACGCCACCGCTCTTGTGATTCGAACCCACGACCATTGTGCTCATTTCAAGCGTGCATTTTATGTGGAAGGAGACATATAACCATTAAATGTTATTCCATGTATTTATAACAACATTACCATGTTGTTGTTTTAGCGGTGTGCAAGTTGTGGGAAATTAATTCAAAGAATTTTTGGAGAAACGTGGTATCCGAATATTGGCTGATTAACGATGACGTCTCCATCTATTCTATTATTCGAATACTTTGCAAGACTGAAGCTTAGTTAAAAATGTTACCAGTAAATTAAACAGTTTTCTGGCTCATGTAAACATGCCACAAGCTGCGGATGGACGCAGCAGTTATCTCAGTTCAGACATTTGATTGCAATACAAAACTTCAAGGAATCGTGCTATAACGGGATATTCTCTTTAGATTGGTAAGGAAAAGCAATGTTCTGATGTTCTAACACATCATTATACCCGAAGGTAAGCAAATCAAAATACCATTAAATACCTTAGACCACGCTACAGTTATTCCCATAGCAAATTTTCAAAATAAGTTGTTATATGGTTCGTAGTCGAAAAAGTTACCCAAATCCGAACCATTTTCAATACCGTTCCTCTTTGGGCCAAAACATGTTGATATATCAAGGTAGGTTGAACACAAATGCACAACACTGACGGACACGTGGAGTAACTTTCTGAGTCGATCGGTGTATTAAAACATAGATCTATCTCAAGTCCTTTTGGGTGTTACATACATCTCCACAAATTTGATATGTCCTTGTATCACACGTGGTGTAGGGTATAAAAGTTGGTTATCTTCACTTAGTGCCACCCAGCCAGGTATAACTATCCAGGTTTAAGGCAATGTAAGGACTACAACTGTTCATGATTAGGAAAACTGTTTATTTCGCTCTAATTAGATGTATTGATATTGGATGAATACTGAACATATGAACTAAAGGCGATGATCTCAGAATGAATCTTCCATGAAAGCGGTACCAGCGTTCTCAAAAATATCAAACTGGCCTTCGACGTCAGGCGATAGGTATGGTTTAAGTACGTGTCTAAGACTTTGATTCCTAATTTATTGCAAGATGGCTTCAATTTTTCCATGCGTAGTAAAAATAGACAGGGTTACCCGAATTACTCGGATCAATTAAAAGTTATAGTTCACAGAAAACATTTGCTTTATTGAGCGTAAACATCACGGTGCTTTTCGCAATCTGATCTCCAAGTTCTTTTATTTAATATCCATGTCGTTGGTATTATTAAGAAAAAATTAATCCACCAGGTCGCGGTGTCTATCATTTCCATTTCAGAAGTAATCTATTTCTAAGCAGATAATACATCTTCATTTGAGGAGTGCACAAAATAGTTGTAAACATTCTGTCACACAGGCACAAAACCTGAAAAAAGTGAAAAAACAAAATTCAATCACTTGTAACTTTGTGTGGGCATGGCCGATTTATACATTTTTTTCACGTAAAGAATAGCGTGTTTCGTAAGGTAAATGTGAAAATGTTCAGCCTTTTAATTTTTATGGATTCTGAGTAACGAACAAAAACCCGCAAATTTTTTTTAGGAAAAACGCCCAACTGCGGGCTTTAGCTCTGACCAATTTGGCCCATTTTCAATACCAACCTGCGTGCTAAAAGTTTAGCAGTTTTGAGCGCGCGTTGTAGTCGCACTCTTTAGTTTATTGCAGTGAATTTGAAGCGTGTAAGCATTTTCAATTTGGCTCCATCTCAATCTAGAGCTATCTTGCCTTTAAAGTATTAGTTTCGAAGGATATATGGAAATTTTGCTGAGCAACCCATTGTAGCCAGTTGGATACTTAATTAAGGAATTCATTGTTCGTGATCAACTCCGTAATACTAGTTCGGTAACTCTTCCACCCTAAATGTTCCTTCAGGCCCAGTAACTTTCATTTGGCAAAATGTTATGGGCCTAAACTCAAAAGTTCGCTCTATTTTTTATTGTATTAGAAAATGGCTAAAGAAGTATATTAGAAGAATGAGTCAATGATGTTTCATTGTCACGCTACGGAGTTTTTTGATGAATTGTAATACGATCAGTAGTTTATCACAATTCGAGATTCGATTTTGTAAATGCAATAAATGATTTTTCCCTTCCCTTTCCTTATCATTTCTATAATGGTAATGGAAGAAATTTAAATCTTTATACGAAAATTAATATATTATACTACCGTAGTTCTGTGTGGTATGACCAAAAATCGCAAATTAGGTTAATTGAGAAACACAGTTAATAAATTTGTTTCCGAAAATCTCAAGTCAGCTTAATTTCTTAATTTAAATGCATTTATTTTCCATGCCCTAGTTTTTTTTGTTTTGTCATACTTTCAGTAAATGACATTAACGTTGAAAATTTATATGTCACTGATGTTCGGTTTTATTGTCAATTTTTTGTATCTACTTGTGAAGAAGAAAATGGCAGAAAATAAACAAAACCGCAAAAAAAGTGATTACTCTTTACTAAAGAACTAATTAAACTCGAGTCCAACATCAACATCAACCTTAACAACCCATTTTGTTAACCTATTTATTCATCGAACAAGGCAAACGCACATTTTGTTGTATTGCTGTGTACATACATGTGTGTGTGTGTGTGTGTGTGTATCTGCGTACACATGCAATAAGCTAGATGGTTAAAGGGGAAAGAAGGTTAGCCGTTAGCCTCAAAAGGCAAACATTGTCACTAAAATAGTGTGGAGGCAACAAAATGAAACACACCATACGACACAAGTCACTACATTGGTAATCATTTTGGTGCGTTGACATGTTAACTTCATTTACTTATTTTAATACAAGTTTAGTTAAGGAAAAAAGCTCCTATACACTTACGTACGTAAACCGAATGATATAAACAATTTCCCCTATACGTGTGTGTGTGTGTGTGTGTGTGTATGTTCGATGTGGGTTTATACTCATTAAGAAACTTTCTTTATTTATATTCCTATGTACACATGCAGCATCATACGGTTGTGTGTATGTGTATACGTAAAGCAGCATTTAATTGATATGCTCCAATAAATCTTTATTGCTGTTGCTCTCTTTCTCTCTCTCTCTCTTTCTCGCTCTCTATCTCTCTACATATATACATCTCTCTATCTCTCACTCTCTTACATTCCTGATAATGTTATTATAGCCAATGTTGGTGTTATTGTTTTCGTTGTTGTATACATATTTGACATTCCACAAGTAAATCAACATAATCTAAAGCTAATTGTAAACAGTGTAAAGATCTAACAATAGTTTTACTACTACCACATACATATGTATTCATGTGTGTTTATGTAAACGTGTTAGTTTTTCTAAAATGTAAATTTATACCCTAAGGTGGTTTACTACACCTGTGTTTTCACAGTAGAACACGGCAACAGCACTTTGAAGATTCACTTCAGGCAAGTGCTAAGTTCTTAATTAACGTCTGATTAATAGGCATGTATATATATATATGTATATATACATGTATATATACAGCAATATTGGATAACATTAAATAACTCGAAAGTTTTGCGAGCACAAAATGAAATTAAAGGCAAATGTTTACCGTTTACACTATTCATAATCATGTCAAAGATACCAATAAAGGGGGGGCGGCGGAGAGCTGCCGATGTTTCTAATATACATAGCTACTTGCATCAAAAGTAGTCAATTTGCCGGTACATACCGTTTTTGGATATGTTAAAGTATGAATGCGATCTGCCTACAAGCCAGCCGACAGTTGACATAAAATAGAATCAACTTTGAAAGAATCGAAGATGTGATCGTAATTTTAGCTTCGAATCTCTTAGCGATATTTGTCAGGCGGCATTTATAGATACGATCGAAAGATAATGCCGACCGGCTCGCCAACAAACTAACAATTAACAATACAATGTCTAACTATTTATATATATCTTACTGTATGTTTGTTTCATCTCCTTCGTTGCACTAGATTTTCATGTCATTTGCATAATTATTTCAATTTAACAGAAACAGATTTAATTGCATTTTTCGATTATAAACATAATTATGAAGCATACGCTTCGCAAACATATGTGACTTTAGATAAATATAATGCAAATATTGAAAACATGTTTCTTACATTTATGGCACTACTTCCTCATCTGCCCTACGTACCTTAACACCTTTTATGTTGAGAGGGATTTGTTTTAGTCTTTTCTTGGAAAGGCTTTTCTTACCTTTTGTTGTCTTTATTACACGCACTAATGTCAATGGCCGTGGGTTCGAATCTCAAGTGCGGCAGAGCCGATAGCCTTAGATGCTAGATCTCTAAGACTTTAACTTTTGCATTTGTTTCTCTGGCCAAATTGATCATAATAATAATAATAATAATAAAATATTCACTAAAAGTTGTTTTCTAATTATTGCATCCTGATATAAAATGAATGCATTCAAAATATTAACATATAAAACACCTTCGAGCATAATCGAGGTGATGTTGTTTTTGCATTTGATTATAGAAAAACAAGAATTCAAGCAATCTTCAAGAATTTAAATTTGAAAGTGAGTTGGAAATGCTTCGCTTGCCAAATCGATTTACTCTACGAAGCCCACAGTAGAGCAAAGTGATAAAATTTTTAATTTATTATACATATTTTCATACCGTGTGCTTACTAACGATAGAAAACGATATTCGCATGTACTTAAGCCTTAGTTGCTTTGTTAAAAAAGCTTTTAACTACATTTTTATTACGATTTATTTATATTAGATTATGAATTGGATTCTAATAAAAATTCTTTTTCTCTTTCTAGAATTCAGCAAATCAACAACAGATGCTAAGTAGAAAATTATTGACAATTGAATGGCCCTCAACTCAGCGCCAAAAATCGTGTAAAAAAATACATGCGACATATGGTAAATTTGATAATACACTCCACAGCTTCGAAAAATCATGTAAGATAAAAAAGCTCTATATATTTGTTGAAAAACCCGTGTAAAAAAAGCAATAATCTCATTTTCATAAAGTCCATAGGTACCCGCAAAAGGGAAAAAATTAAATTGAAGTTAGGAATAAAAAGCATTTTCGCAACTATTTACCTAATGCTCTGCACGTTTTTTACGAATTGAACCACAAATGCTATGATCGGTAGATATGTCGGGTCTGTCTGAGACAAATGTCGGTTTTGATTCAAATGAAGGACGGCTAAGTAGCAGTAGAGCAGCTCAGTAACAGATGTGTGGCCATAAATTGACTGACTTCTGATCACTGTGCTCCCTCAATCGTATTGTTTGGTTATGTATACATGAGTTTCTTCGGGATCCCGTCAAAATTAAATTTCAAAAAAAAAAGAAACAAAAATTCGTGTAAAAAAAATGTATTTGCTCTTATTGGCGAAATGTGTTATTTCAAAATTGTGTAAGAAAAGACCCAGTAAAAAAAATTTCACCTCTTAAGCTTCTTAGATACAGTACGAATTGGCGGACAAACGCAGACCTTTAGATTACCATTTCATCGCCTACGTTTAATGGTTGTAGTAAGTATTGTTTTAGGAAATCCTAGTAAATGGGAAGGTAGTTACCCCTTGGTTTAGCTGAGGCATTGCATTGTGCGAACTGTTAGTTATAGAAAAATTGTAGAAATTAGGAGGAAGACGCGAATTTATTCGAATTTAGAAAAGGGAATGGATAAGGAAAAGGAACTCCTGTGATTGTACATTGAAATATTGTTACAAGGAAGATAAGCTCAATAAAGGATAGAAAATGTTGCTTATGTGAAGATTGGAATTCGCAATTTCTGAATTTCTTGTGAACGACAGTATTTCGAATACCGAAAGCTTACGTTACACCAAATCCACAGACAAACTAATCGCAGGCGTTGGCTCATAACGTCCACAGTCGAGGTCTGTGTAGTTCTAACAATATTTGTCTTTTTGAGCTACAGCTTCTTCGCAGGTTACATACCTGCAAAGGAACTATTACCAGCAAGGTTAGACAAGTTTAAATATACCACGAAATCATTTCGATGTGTTCCAGGTGACATAAATTCATTAAGTAAGCAAGTCTTCTTATAGCTTCTGATAACTTCTACAATCAACCCTAACTTTATTCCAAATTTCTTTGGTCTTTATCAGTCTTCATTATTATCTTTTTGTTGTAGTATTGAAGTTTCGATAAAAATAAAAAAAAAGCGTGTAAAAGCGTGTTCACGTTCGAGTATAAAGGTAATCTTAGTTCTAGGCTGTTAGTAAACTTGGCCAATTAAATCTTGTACTCAAAGGAGAGAACTAAAAAGCTTCTTATGTGATTGTAGTCCTGTTAGCTGCTTTAAAGCTTTAAGCATCCTCGCACTGTACGTCCTTAACAACAACATCATCATTATCGTACTTTATTTGCTCAAGATAAGAAAACATATTATCTCCAATTTCCTACAAACGAGTTCAACTTAAAAATGAATCACTTTGTCTTGATTTTTCGAAATTTTCCTGTCAAGCCTTCTAGTTCTTCTTTTGCATACGTTCTGCTGACATAAAGCGCAGTCAAATTTCATCGTTGAGTATTAGTGTACTTCAATTTTTGTGTTTCTCGAATTCAATTCTATTCGAAAAATTGAACTTTGAGTTTGTGTTGTACTCTGCTTCTTGAGTTAATCGCAATTAAGTCAAACAGTAAATGAAGTGCAAATTACTTTTAAATTTGTAAAATCGTTTTTGCCTAATGAGTTTGTCGTCACACTTCTACTTGGATTAGTTTATCTTTAGTATTTTTTTCTTTCACATTACAATCACTGATAAGAAGGGAGGTGACATTTCGAATAGAAATTGCTACAGCACTGCAGCCAAATATAAATGAATATATTGTGCAACAATAAAATTAAGAAAAATGAATGGAGCAAAATATTGTAAAACATTGTTCTCTTTACACCCAGGTACAGTCTCTGCGAATATGCTCAAAACGCGGAAGCACTCAAGCACGTATTTTGCTACGTCGATCAGTACGGATGCGTCACTTAACCACAGCGATAAATGCGGTGGGAAAGCGGATTCGATATCGCTAAGAGGTTTTGAAGGCGTTCAAGAAGCACACTAAAGCAACTTTTTTACATTTTACTTTGTACATAGTATAGAACATCCGCCTGAATGGCAAAGTAGGCAAAGAGTCTCGAGTAACAACTCAATGATCGTGGGCTCAAATCTCAAGTGCGGTAGAGTTTTCAAAATAGGCGATAGCCTGAGATGCTAATGCTTTGAGACCTTAATCCTAGACCTTATTCTCTGGCTAAATTAATAATAATAATATTATATACATAGTAAATATAATACATGTTCATACCGGAGATAACGTTTTTATACTACGCCTCCCCCTTTAAATTAATGATTATCTCCGCTCTGCTCCTTTATTGAACTTAAGTTGCTTTGCAGGATTGATGAAGTGCAATGGTCTCGATTCTCACATGGCTGCATTTACACCGTTCTGGTGGAAGCTTCTTTTAAGAAATAGACATTCTTTGTGGTCTTTTCATGGCATAGCTCCCGCAACGGCCGTGAAATTTAAACTCTGCATAGCTGATGGATAGATGAGGAGCATCAATTCGCACAACTCGATCGGTGACTATGCTTCCTAGTGAACTCTTTTAGATATAACGTGGTTGCAGCCCTATTGTAGGATTGTGATCGTCAGTCATAAGGGAAAACTGATCGTGTAGCTCAAATGCGTAGTTTCACTAAATTCTGCAGAACACGTCGTTCATGCTTCACTACAAGCGAACAAATGTATATACACATATAACACATAACTGAAAAACAAGGCCGTTGGGTCGTACCGCACTTCGCAGACAAATAATTAACAGAATTTTTTGCGCTAAGGAAAAAGCAAAAAACTTTCCCCCACCGTCTCCTGATAAAAGTGGCAATCTTCTTTACTATGAAGGGTGTGGAAGCAGAAATAGATAGGCTTGTGCAGACAGACATCATAAGGCCAGTCGATATCTCATCATGAACCACACAATTATTGCCATCAAAAAAGCCGATGGCAATTAGAGAATATGTGCAGTTTTTTTGATGCGTTTAAATGAAGCGGTTAAAGCTTCTTTAATTCCCCTATCAAAGAAGATTTGTTTAAGCACTAGCACGAGGTAGAGTATTTTCTGAAATTGGTCTTGCGCAAGCTTATCTACACAATGAAGAGGAAACATCGATGGCAGGTTGCGTCAGCCCTGTCGTTGACGTTTTTCGTAGAACTGTTATATCTCACGCGATGTTTATTTGCAAGGTGATGGCATAACCATTCATGCATTCATTCATTTATGTAAAGATATCAATTTTCGGCATAAGTTAGTATCTTTGTGAACTTCTTTCACCTTATTGCTGTTGTTGGCATTTGAAACGTGCTTTTGCGCCTTGATTAGCCGCACAATAGATTTTCTTATAGCCAACTTGTTTGGAATAATTGCAGTCGTTATGGTTGTGTGGGCATTTTCGCACAAAATACGCATAACCACAGAGTAAGCATTGTGGCTTACTTTGGCTTACGTTAGTTTAGATAATTGTTGCTGATGTTGTTGATTTTCCTCATAACGTTTATTATTGTTAATTGTTTGTACCGCTCAATGATTTTCTTCCATCGAATGTGTACCACATTTGCAAAACATTCGAAATCTGCTGTGATGGCTTGCAATGAACATAAAAGGGCGCAAATTTTCGAAATATTTTGACGAAATCTTTTGCACTCACATGTTTTTCTCAAAGTACGGAGTTCTATTAAAAGTTGACCGGAGGGGATAATTTTTATCGATCATTGCCCCTTTGTAATTTTTAATATATTTTTTGACAAACATTAACGAAAAGCAGTGTTTTTCATTTTGAGTGAATGGGCAAAATTTTCATGCAATGGCACCATTTTCCATATCCAGTCCCGTATACACGTTCCTAGGAAAACTAAGCGTTTATGTAGCAAAAATGTCAAATTTTTAGCATTTTATAATGACAGAGGGCTTTGAAAATACATTTCAAACCCCTTTCCAAGTGTGGAAGTCCATATGAAAAAACACTCCTTATACGAGTACAAGATTGAATTTTTCAATACTTGTGCAAATAAATTACTGCTGTTTGTTGACAAAATTCGAGTGTATTTAAAATATCCTTGTTACAAAGTTATGGCCTTTTGTCATTTGTCGGATAGCTTATGGATGTCCTTACGGAAGAAACTTACGGGTTTGGAGAAGAAACTTCCGTGAAACGCTGATCTGTTAAATATGACTGCATCGACTTGAATAAGCGGGTGGTGCGCTAAAACTTCCCAAGTTGAAAATAACTTCCTGGATTGCTTTTCCTAGACACGTACGGACGTATGCAAATTTTCTGGTATTTTTGCGAAATTTCAAGTATGGTTTGCGAACCAAACAATTTTAGAGGGAAGAATTTATTTGTACACCTAATAATATTTTTGGAATAGTGATTTGATCTGGACGAAATTGCTCTATTTTTTGAATCGTCTCCAAAAAAGGACAATTTTTCTTATATTTTTATTATTATTTTATTTGTATTTGTATAATAATATATTATATTTATTTTTATATTTATTATTGCTGTTAGCAATGTGTTTTCTGTCTTCTGAAAAAATATTTCATTCTTCTCACGCGGTAACCTTTCACTCATTGGAAAGTTTATTTTCGTCTTTCATTCTTTTCCGCCGCCACACTTCGGAAACTAATTTAGAAATTTGTGCTACAAATGAAAAGTTTTTTCCTTCCTGTGATTAATTGCTTTAACTCCTGACGAATGATGAAAATATTATTTATGTAATTTGTATGGAGTTTGACTACCAAATTGTGTTGCTCTTAACTATACATGCACAAAATGTTGCTATGCTGTGCATTTTAATGTTCTGTTTGCTTTGTGTGATATACATTTCCGCTCTAATGAATTGAAAACAAATGTGAAAAACCTTGAATTTAAATTAAAAACAAAGTACAAGTATTTACTCAATTTCTCTTTGTACTACTTTTGTTCTTCAATTTCCTTTTATGTTGTTACTAATCGTAACGATTCTAGTCTGTTTAAGAGTTAAGTATACATTGATATGTATATGGATGTGTACTTCTGGTCCCATTTAATACGCCAGTGTGTCACACATAAAAATCTAAAAAGCTTAATACGTTTGGCTGGAAGCTCTATATATTTGCACAATGTTAAGTAAATAATAATAATAAACACAGTGACCAGAATTCATATGTTAATTACAAGTAGTTACGGCGTCATTGTGATGAGTTGATTTTCTATGGCTGCTCTGCGATTTACCTTTGCAATTGCAATTGCGTATGTACGTACACATGTGTGCCTTTGAATGCATAAGGAAATGGCCATAACGAACGGAAAGTTGTGTACAGCAAAGACGCTGTTAATATAAATTTGATATCAATAATAAATAATTAAATCATTGTTACCAGAACACCTGACAATTACTACATGATGTATATACATATATGTATTGGATTGAAAATAAAAAATTGTTTATTATGTTTACTTGTAGACAGTGTAGAAATTATTTTAAAAGTACTTTTGCTGGTCTCATGACTTCTTTCTGCTGACTTTCAATGCCCATATTTGGGCGAAATTGATTACACAAAAAATTGATTGTAATTAAAGCATGAAAGACAAAATTAAAAATTTTCATCACATTTTACTTGCTTAATTTTGCATAGAAGAGCATCCTTCGTGTAGCTCATGTGCATTGATTATATAATGTAACACAAGCGAAAGAGTTGACTTGAAAAATTCAATATTTAATTGAAACATAATGAAAGTTGCGGTCAATCTAATGAAAAGGATGATGGATCACATAGATCACAACCACACAATATGATTGCTCAAGAGATTGCATATGTATTTTATAAAACAATTGAAAATAACTTAACAGTATTAGCTTAGTGGGATTGGATTGGTGCTGGGTTTTCTTGTGGTTGAAAGTAACGACAGTATATACTATCGATAACTAGCAGAGCTGAAAGAAAATAACTACGGGAAGCTGATTATTGACGCTTTGCTGAATAGTGTTGTTGACTGTCCAACGCAACTCTGAGGTATTCTTATCAGTTTTTAAAATCAAAAAGAAATTCGATGGTGACCGGCAATCGTAATTGCCTGCGACAGGAATTTATGAAATAACG